>LR544004.1:0-27000 GCA_900536305.3 Caenorhabditis sp. 40 LS-2015
GGCGATGATGACTCGTGTATTAATGCTCTCGCAGGCGGCGCGTGCGCGTCGCGTGCGCAGCGGGCGGGCGGCGCATTCGTTTCTTTAACATTCTCTAGTGTTTTCATCACATTAAATACTTTAGGTTTCGTAGTTTAGTTTAAAATCTTTTGTAGTTTAATAAGTAGTAAATTAGGCACTACACGGGGTTGCAAAAGGGTACATGCGTTTGATTTTGTTCGAGTGCTCTCCGGCGCGTTGCGGCTGTGACGCGGTCGCTGCGTAGCGCCCCCGTGCAAATTATCACTGAAAAATTCATTGGCACAATGCCAATTGCTGATCTTGGCACTTTGCCAGGAAAGTTAGCGACAAAGCGCGTTTGCTTCGAGTACCCGTTTGCAACACCGTGGCACTAGGTTAGGAGTCTTTTACATCACTAACGAAGAAGATTGTCACGGATCTCAAGCAAGAAGTTACAAAACGGCGTTAAGCGGACAGTGCGGTTTCCGTTGCGTTTGATTATCTTCGAAAGAAGAGGTGTTGCGAAACCCCGCTAACCCGCGTCGTTCGCATCCTTCGAGATGACAAGAATGCCCCAAGAGTGTCTCCTTTGGAGTACACGCACTTGCCATCTCACCATCACCTCACTTACTCCGTGATTTCCCCGATTTACCCGCGCAACGCTATCGCGGCGCCCTCATTCAAACTCCCGCCGAAATGGCGCGCACAAAGTGCGCTCCCTCGAGCCGCGTCGCGGCTGACCGCGCCGCATGCGAAATTATCGTAATTCTTGGGCCTAAAATGCCCATTCCTTTCAGTTGTGTCGTTTTCTACCCGCGGAGCTCGTGACGTCGCTTCTCTCCGACGATCCGCGCACTCCAGGACCCCTATTCATTCCGCTATACTATTCTATTCTTATCCGCGGTCAATAAATGGGTCACTGAGCTACTCGTGTTACTCGTTGCATTGCTCATCCACACTTAGGTCTTAGATCATTCCCTTTGCTCATGCTAGACTTAGTAGGTAGTTCATTAGGCACGGTGTCATTGTCGTTGTGAGGATCGGGTTTCCGGCCCCTTCATGATCCCTCTCAACATGGTGCATCGACCTTTTTCGACTCATCGAGTTGAAATTGGGCTCTCCCCTTCGGGGAGTGATAACCCGGCTAGCCGGAACATCGCGCCCAAAATGAACCCCTCTCTAAGTTCGTAATGATGCAATTTTTTTTTTTCAAGTCGCTCATCTTTGAGTGCGCCGCAAGGCTTGAAGCCGCTCATCCGTGAGTGCCCAGCAAAGCTGGTTTTTTGATAAGTCGCTCATCAGTGAGTGCGCCGCGAGGCTTTATCGAGCTTTCCTAATCTTCTGGAGCGCAGACTCTGTGAATTTTCGATCGCTACGGCGCGAAAATCCCCGAATTTATTCGGGTGAAGATTGCAGAGGACAGACTCTCGATTCACATCCACGGAAATACGAATTTCACGTTTTTTTTCGCGATTTCCGCCTGTCGCTGACTTGCTTCAGCGACGTCCTCTCATCGGGGTGGCGACGAAATCCTGAAAACCTGTTGAAAAATCGATATTTTCCTCAGCGATCCGCGTCAGTTCGATTCAGAACTCGGAACTACGTTTTTTTGCGTTTTTTCCGCGATTTCCGTCTGTCGCTGACTTGATTCAGCGACGTCCCTTCATCTGGGTGGCGACGAAATCCCTAAAATCTGTCAAAGATCGATAATTCCATCTGTGATCCGAACTTTTCACGAGATTCTCAATTTTCCCCAATTTTTGTTGCTCGAAATTCGAATTCGAAGCCAAAAATTCACCGAAATCGAGTTTGTTGAAAGAATCGAACTACGGTTGACACAGACTACGGTAAACATTGCGTACAAAGTGCGCTCGGTGTTTGCGGACCGCCCAGAAGTGTTTTCGAAACATTTTCGAAATTCACGAAAGGCGCCGCCGGCTACGTTTTTCGACTCGCTGTTCAGTTTTTCTCTCTGAAAGTACGATTCTTTGGCTCTTGTGATAATTCGTCGAATTTTTCTTCGCAATTTTTCGCATTTTTTCGCATTTTCCGCCAATTTTCGTCACTAAAATTTTCCTTAATTCCAGAGAGATCGAGCACGAGATATCGCCTGCAAATGACGACTCAATTGCACGCCGGAAGACGATTCAACCGTCGCGTCGAATTTCGACGACGAAGTTCAAGAATCATCCGCGTCAATCAGCTCTCCAGCCCCATCGCCGAAGCGAATTTTTTCGTCCACGACGTCTTCGACGGATTGTCGACATCATCCGAATGCAAAGTCGGGCGAAACAAGCGAAACCGCGAAGCATGAGCAATCCGCGGGAGGCGAGGGAAACGGGAGCGACGTCATCCGCGACAGCAGCAAAAATGGCAGCAATCGCCATGGAGAAAGCCTCGGAAGACACCGACGACATCCGCGTCTAAAGGTATGAAGATTGACTCACTCAAAAAATCAAATCTGTTTTCTTGCAGAACGAAACTGCGAGCGACATCGTGGAATGAATTCATGAAGATTGCATTCAACATCATCTTCGTGCAATCAACCACTCGATGCTCATTGCCAAGATTCTGGCTATCGTCTCTTCCAACCCGCGACAGCTAAAGGATAGGAGAGTCCAGATCAAGCAGTTCTCAAATGTAAGACAGATCAAAACACTAATCAATTTTGAACATGATTGGTTTTCAGTAGCACTGCAATGCCCGCGACATCACCAAACCACGGAGTTCTCATCACCCGCGCCTCTGCTAACCACGTTGCGCAGTAGACAGCACAACACTCCGTGGAACGAGGTCAGAAGACATGTGAGTATTTCAAAATTTGACAAACTGTTCAAGAACAAGAACTTTGCAGTCTGGGAAGAACGCCATGTGGACACGTCAAAGCTCAGCCAACACAGCAAGACGGGCAAGACGATGTGTCTTGAAGAACCGCGTCATCAATCGCTGCTCTTCCGGCTGGAGGCTCGTTCAACCCACGTCATCTATCCGCGGGTACGTTCTGTTTCCACTTTTGATTCTTACTGCCAAAAAATCTGTCAAAAAACTCCACATCATCTGCTACTAAGACCACTTGTTCAGTAAACCATCTCGACTAATGAAAACCCCTCAACCATTCGATGGTGTCAGTTCTCAAACCATGCCGACTGACGAGAATTATCCTCGTCACGACAGAGAGCTGTACATGTTAACCCTCGAATACATCCTCTTGTTTCATACTAGAGAATGCGGGAGATTCTGTTCATTGTGTATCAGACAGTCCGTTCATATCCGCGGTTTGAAACAAACAAGCCATTATGACCCGCGTTTCATATGTTGTTTCTGAGTCGGAGTTTTCCTATGTCAAGGTCATGAGAATCCTGAATGGAATCTCAGGATTGAAGTAATCAGAGGGCTGCATGTTGACGTTATGATGCGAGTAACTATCGTGGATGCTTCTGTGTTCATATTGAGGACATTGTTGTATCGGAAGGGGCTACCAACCCCTCCCGAATCGCTTGACACTGTCTCACATGAATCCGCGCGTACGGCGGTAGATAGTAGTCGAGCGATAGCGATGAAGCCCGAAGCTAAGAAATTGATTGGTACTCAAGGAATTGGCATAAGATCTTGAGCTCATCGCACAGACACTTTCGAGATATCAGCATCGATCCATCCAATAGTGAAACACTCATGACTCAGCGTCCATTGATTCTGATTACCGATTACATCAGTTTAGAATTATAGTTTGAAAATTTTGTTTAAGTGGAAACAATATTCGGAGTGATGTCAACCAATGACACACTACCACATTTCAATCAGTATAAAAGTCAGAATCCTTAAAAATATCCTCGTTTTTTCTCCATCTATTTCCCCAACGTCATCAAACGCTAATAGGCATAGTCTTTCAGCAATGACGCCGACCATGTCGAATTGGAGATCGGAAGAAGAACAACAAGCAGAAGACGAGCCATCATCCAGCGATGAATAATCCGCGGACGCCGTCTTCCACGAGTTCGATACGTCACCGCCGGGACAGCTTGCGAAGCGCCGATGCTTCCGATCGAGATCGTTCAAGGTATGATTGTCAAACAATTATAAGCCTAGCAAGAGCGAATTTCAGAAACCCACGCCGAGACAATCCGCTCCTCTCACCACTATCCGCGACGATCCCAAAGCACAAGAGGAACCGCGTGGCCGAGAAGCAGGAAGTCGACGTCAGTCGGGAAGGAGTGCAACATCCAGCGAACCAAGCTCATCGTTCAGAAAGGAAGATCCGCAGAAGGCGAGGAATACCCGCGTTCCTAATTGACTGATCTCTCATGACTGTTTGACTGTTCTCATAAATCCGCGATTTCAATAAATTTGAATTTGTTTAAGCCGCGTACTGTTATTCCGAAGTGCCTATTACAGTCGACGACGTGACAGTCGCTGTAACAAAGGACTACAGACAAACAATGACTTCTCAGGCTTCAAACACAAAACCGAAAATTCAAGGAAACTGACTATGATATTAAAAAATTCAAGATCCTTCTTCCACTTGCTCAATTTTTTCGCTATCTTTCGACACTGTTGTCCTTGACAGAAAGTATCTTGTATCGCAACACACTTCTTACGTTCCTTACGACTTGGTACATTGAGTCTACCAAGGACGTTTCGCATGAAAACTGCCCTGGAATGTTAAAAGGGTAGGCTAAGACCGTCTGATCAGCGTGATCGCTTAGCTGCCTGGAGAAGTGATGAAGCACAAGACACCTGGAACAGAGATGGGCCATTTTGCCCTCTGTCGGAAAATCGAGGGAAGGAGAGCCAGACTTACTCGTGTCCCGTATAATGTAAGCCTGAGCTAAGGTGCGTCGATATGCCTTACTTCCTAGATTCTCGCCCTCTGAGGGACACTCACGGCGAGGCAGATGTTTCTGAAGCCCACTTAGGTCCTGTTCGGCACTCATCTCGTAGAGTACGAACTTTGGAAGGATACGAAGATAGTGCCCTATTCCATGGGAGACACCAGAACAACAACAACTCCCCCTAATAATCATAAACAATTATACTAACAATATATCAATAATTTATCCACGGATTATGACATCGATTCATATCCGCGCTATCGTCTCACCATCCGAGTTCAAGACTCGGAGTCAATCGAAGCTAACACCCGCTCGAATAATGACAAATTCTACCCACGTCATCCAGCTGCCAGAACGTTGAACTTCCTTCGTTTTTTTTCGCTTATGCCTTTTCTTTCGCATACAAGAAACATTGTTCCATTTGGCAGCTGCTGGGTCATTTTTCGATTTTTGTCATCTGACAACTATCCACGTTCATCATGCAATCAAAGCAAGAGGATGAGTCGGCTACCCGCCACTCTGAATCTCGCAATTCCAACCACTCTCCCGCCGGCGGCCTCGGACGCAGCGTTGTGGGTCCGACCAAATCGGTCACCAAAAAATCTGTCGGTAATGACAATTCGCTTCTCAAAGCGAACGAGTCAGCCGTCAAGTTCTCTACTGAACATCTGGATGATGGCTACTCCGAGGAGAACATCAAGGAGTCCGCGGAACATATTCTAATGATTCAAGCCTGCATCCGCAAGCCTCAGGAACCAGCTGATGAATCCGCGTAAATTGGGAAATCCACACTTCTGATCAACAAGTTCAATCAGATCTGATCCTCGAGAGCAATCAACTTCGAGAGACTATGTCTCAGAAGGCTCAAGAATTCAAGAAGCGCTAGCAGCTAAGGCGAAGTTGAGCAACCAAAACGTTCGTGAGAACTCCTTGAAGGCAGAACTCGACAGGGTTCGTCTTGAGGAATCGGAGAAGGTCATCGAGGTGTAGCAGGACGACATTGAGTTATCCGCGCCATCCGAACACACCGCACCACTATCCGCGTCCAAACTTCACGTTCCACTTATACATCCGCTCTTTACCCAACTGGCACCAGTCGCTTCGCAAACCCCAATGAATCACCCTGATCAAATCGACAACCAAACAGTTCTCAACTTGCCATCCACGGTCGAAATTTTCGCCAAGGCTTACGCCAAAGCAGAATCCAGCCGAACACGTTGTCAGAGAAATGGTCAGATGGGTCAAAGAACAGTCCTCTGTAAAAACCCCATCACCATCAGTCACCCACGAAAACCAGATTCCACAAGACAGTGACAAGTCGGAAAACGAGTTCATGGAATCAGACTCTCGCTACGGTCACGATGAAGACTCTAGTGACCACAGAAGTGGCAGTTCTCGTAAACACAGAGACTCGCGTCGTAGCAAGAAATCTAGAGGCCACCGAATTCCATCCCCGCGTTGCAGTCTTCTCAAAGTTGATACAGCAATCAAGCCTGTGTCGAAGCTTGACGGTACTGATGACTGGGAGGATCTCAGAGATAAATTCTATGTTTCAAAACTTACTTGCAAATTATAACAAAAAATTCATCTAAAATTTCAAAACCTTCCACAATCCAAAAGCCAAACAGAATCAATGCAGCGATTCGAAATCTGAGATCCGCGATCACGACTCTCGCTACGTAAAACATCAATACTCTAGTGACCACAGAAGTGGCAGTTCTCGTAAATACAGAGACACACGTAGTAGTGAGAAGACTGAGACCACGATCAACCGATTATCCGCGAACCACGAACTTCAAGCCTGACACAGTATTGAAACTGTTGCTTAAGTATGAAGGCAAGAAGGTTAGGAATGATTCAAGTAAGGTTTTGTGAAGACATCATGGTCTGAGAAGAGTTGATCGGCGGACAGATACTCCGATTCTGGAAAGAGCATCCTAGAACGGATACGCTCACACCAAGAACGAGATCCACCAAAAGCCATCAATTCTACACCCGCGGGAAGATTTCACCCAAGAGGTACAGCGCCATTGATCGTCTCAAGATTGTCTCAAAATTATCCAAAAAATTCATAAAATCTCAAAAAAAAAAAAAAATACTGAAAACTCGAAACATCCGCGAGCTCGGTCCAAATGAAAACCTCTCAATCGATCAGTATACAAACCACTTCGAGAACTTCACTTCATTACCTTTGAAGGTGATGACAGTGTCCGATCGTGAATCCGCGGACAGTAAGCTCTCATGTATCCGCGCGATCAGTGGAAGATATCATCTCCTCGGACTCGTGGACTTCGGTCCGCTTGATCAGTGCAGGCAGATATAATCTCCTCGGACTCGTGGACGCGAGTACCTCACTGACCCTCATCCGCGAATCGAACGTTAAAGAACTTCATCTCAAAGCCCTCCGAAAAACCATACTGACGATTCAAGTTTTCTTCCAAAATCCAGCTCAAAAGACATTCATCTGGACTCAGTTACTAGTCATCCTCGTCCTAATCACGAAATTGAACGATTGTGAACCACTGAAGGTATCGGAATAAAAGATATCCCGACCTCAGAAGGCACAAAGAGAACCACTCAAGATCTACTAGACGAAGTCAACAAAACCGCGCGCTACGACAGCGACGGAGAACTCGAAGTGATTCTGCCGTTTGATGGAAACGAAACCGGACTAGCAGATAACAAAAGAGTAGCAACAAGACGTTTGCACTCATTAGTCGGCTCCCTCCAAACACCTGGAAAGGAGGATCAGAAGAAAACCAAATTATTGTAAATCTAAAATCCGCGATATTGGAACAAATGAACTTTCCGTCTCACAATACACGAATCAAGTCGTACACACACCAGCACCAAGAACTGAGACTGTGGACAACGGTCAAGAATCAGCTGACAATGCCGCCTCCATCCGCGCGACCAAGACAGATGTACATGATCTGGTTGACGCTTATGGATCCTGGTACCTCACTGACATTCGAGACTCGCAATCTTGAGAATCAAGCCTCTATGTGCTCAGACCAAAACCAGTGACGATCGCTTCAGTTCCAACATTCGCTATCTTAAAAAACTATTCAAAAAATGTAAAAACATTGACGCCCGGAAAAAGTGCGCTGATATGAATTCTTCACTGACTCAGATCATCAAATGAATCACTCAGGTTCCTAAACAGTCATTCGGTGAACCGCGTCGATTTGAGTACTAGCCAACCTCGCACTACATTGCCTCCACGAACATGATCACGAAAACCATACACCAATGGCTCCGTGGCAGGGAGACGTTTACGAACGTGTAGTCGGACTGGTTGAGCATCAGCTACAAGTGTAGCTGGTACGAGGCGCCACAGTTACCTGTCGTTGCAACACACCGCATCAGAATGTCAGAGCATGATCAACTATCAGCCACTGAATCCACACTCCCGCAACCCAACGCTTTCGTTTCTCTAAGGACACTGACTTCCAGTACTCAGGAGTACTATCTGAAGTACCCGCGTACACGAACACTCCGCCCAGTACAGATTCCAACTTGAGAGAAAAAACTGAACCACCTCGCAAAAGCTCTCGAGAAAAATTTTGGAGAAACTGGTAAACTGGATACCTTACAGACCTTAAGAGACACAATACAACAATAGAAACGTTGCTCAATAAAACTACCCGCGGTTAGAGATGTGGTCAGCATTGTCACAACTTGTCAAGAATCACAAATAACCATCAGCAACCATTTCGAAAATCTTCGAATTGCTATCCGACGGATCAATCCGCGCAACAATTGTCAGATGCAGAGGCCAACTATACCCATGTACAGTATGCCAATTCGTCACTCTCCAAATTAACATACTGAACCACCACAATGAGAGAAAGATGAACAGAGCCGCCAAAACACTTCACCAAGTGAGTGAAAATCTGCCAGCAATCGAAGAAATCCGCGATTCGCTATAACTGTTGTCATACACTAACTTGGCAAACATTGATGACAAGTCTGACAGCGTCACTAAAAATTCCAAAAATTTCTAAAAAATCTAAAAAATTTCAAAATCTTTTTCTCAGTGATACCAAACAAGACCCAATAATATCTAGATAAAAAAGGGAAACTTTGAAGAGGAACTGCAAATCGGAAGTACTAGTGAACTAGAAGAAAAACAGAAAGGTGTATACTGTAAGGGGTTTGGTGCGATCACCTCGCTCGCCAACGCTCAAATTCCAAGCTCGGATGTCTGCGTCTCCTCGTTCGCCACACACTCTCTCGTCGCGCAGCAACGGCGCAGCAACGGCGCTCCACCGAACCACCGAGATTCTCCCTACAAATCTGCCGCTCTTTTCGAGCCTGTCTGGCGTCTCCACTCTCTCGCGAGCAGTATAAAAGGCGAGATTTCGCTCATTCGAGACGGTTCTTTGACTTTTGACTCATTTATGCATTTCCCACCCCTTTAACTTATTCTACCTTTGCTTTATATCGGCCCAGCGTCTCCTCTTATGTAGCATCCAAGCCATAATAAACCTATAACCCACCCATAACAAACGCGTTGTTTACTGGTAGCAAGCGAGTGCAATCGATCTTATATCGATTGTTTTAGGATCCACCCCTTTTTCGCGCTTTTCAATTTAGGTTTTATTTTTGCTTTTCTCTTTTCGCCGCATAATTTTCGCTCATTTTAGGCCTTTCTCTTTTTGCATTGTCTCTATTTTTCTCCCTCTTCTATTCTTCCGCGGGTCTAGATTGGGTGTAGAATTTTAGCTGTATTCGTAGTTTAAGTTTGGGGCGCGTTTAGCAATCGTTTAAGACTTAGTTTTTGTAGTTAAGTGCGCAGTCGGAGTGTCACGTTCCCTGCGTCTCTTCTTAACCTACTTTCTCTAATTACCCCGTCGGAGCGATTATCGATTAGCTCAATTTTCTTTGACTTTTCGCTCCTTAAAAATTTTCCCCTTCCCGCCCGGCGGTTTGCCGGCGGGACCTCGCATAAAATTTTCCGCAGTTTTTCAGCTTGGGAAACAGCTTTTTGACATCTATCAACCCGATGAACAATCCAAAGCGTTGGCGTATCGCCAGCGAGACGCGTGGCGCCGATGCTGAGGCGCTCACACCGGCGGTTCTGGCGAGAGTTCGCGAGCAATTGATCACGGACCTCAACTCGTTGGCCAAAGACTCGGATGCCGGAACGGAGAAGGCCAAGCACGCGCTTGGCCTGGCGGAGCGAGCAGTCGTGGAAGTCGGAAGACTGGAGAGGGAGCAGAGCGTCCGAGCCGAGAAGCAGGACGCAGTCATCGAGGAGTGCAAGCAGTCCGGGCAGCAGATGTCGTCATTCTGTATGCTGATGGAAAGCAGAATTCGCAAATTGGAATCGTGCATCCTCCCACATGACCCTGCTCACCCCCACCTTCCCCTTGACACCCCATTGGGTGGCGGAATCACTTCCGCCACGGGGTCCCTCTTGGGGAAGGGAGCAGAGGTTCCCTCTCAACAAAATTCCCTTCTCCCATACTCTCCGCCGAATGCCTGCAAAGGCACTTTGGCTAATTTTTCCAGCCCTCTTCCGGACAAACCGAAGTCGCCGGAGATCGACAATGAAGAAGCTCCCGGAAACGGAGACGAAACGAACGAATCAAGAAGTGAGGATTCGGAACACGGCGATGGGGACGCCAAGATATTGGACTCGGTCGACACAAGTCCAGAATTCGTGACAAGTGCTCTTGCGACGCCACCTCGCAGAGCTGATCTCGACCCAACGTTCGCTCAAGGAATAAAACATGGACACCTCGATGCGAACGAGTCGCTGATCATTAAAGATGACGTCAGTCGATTGCCGCTTCTCGACCAGCAGCAAAAAGTCGTCTTTCCGGGTGGACGAGACGGAACAGACGCAAATGGTGCGCTCAGTACTCCAGTAGGAGGTGGAAGGATTTCCACCTCGGAGTCCCCTGAGGTCATCAAAGGTAACAGTTTAATCAATACCATTTCTACTCGTAAGAGTAAATCAATTCCTAAACACATTCATCAGATCAACGTGTTAACAATCGGAAAAGGAAACCGCCTTCATTCTTATGGAGGAGGAGCAAGAGAGGATCTCAAGGCTTTCAAAAGAGCCTTCGAGGATCAAGTGAAGCTACTACCAACGGACAAGGACATCAAGGCAATTGATCTTCTGGTCACTTTCTTGAAGGGAGAAGCACGGGAAGCCGTCAGCGAACTCCAAGAGGATAAACCAGATGCAACAATCAAGGATGTCTTTGAACACCTGGCGAAACGTTTCGATGGACCAGTGCTGGAGGAACGCTTCAGAGAAGAACTATCGAACGCAAAGCAGGTGCCCATGGAATCAGTAGACGACTACTACACTCGTGTGTGCAAACTGGCCCGACGCGCTCACGCGACTGATGGATCGGCAACCATCAGGAAAGTCACGCTGGAGCGTTTCGTTCAGGGATTGGACAAAAGTATAAAGCAATTAGTTCGGATTCAGACGCCCAAAAACCACCAAGAGGCGTACATGTTCGCGCTCGCGCTCGAACAGGAAGCTGATCCGTCCCCGCTCATCATGCCATCGTCACCAACATCACAAGGAACGGTCAATGTGATCGCGAGACTTCAAGAATCGAGTTCGGCGGAGATCCAAGATCTTCGTGAGCAGATCAAGGAGCTCTCGCGACTCATGCACAATAACGCGTCTAACAAACAGAGCGGTAGCAATGAAGGCTCGTCCAGCAAGCGGACGGTCAATTGTTACTACTGTAAGAAGGACGGTCACTACAAAAAGGAATGCCGGAAACGCCAGTTCGACTTGAAGAACGGCAGAACCGGAGGCAAATCTCAGGACCCGACACAGAATCATAAGGTCGGAAAACCCGAGATCAAGGCTCTCAGTCAGGATCCAGATGTGGAGAAGCTGAGAAAGAAAATCAAGGAACAAGAAGACAGGATTCAGTCTTTAGTCGCGTTCACCAAACGCGATATGAGGACGGATGCGTCGGATTCGGAAGACAGTATCAGGAGTCTTTCGTGGATCCACGCACCTTCCAAGGAAGCCGTCAAGGCTCGCTCTAAGTCGGAGCACAGAATCAACGTAACCCGTCAACCAGTGGTAGCTCAGATACCTATCACGGCCAACGGAGTCGGTTGTTCTGGACTCATCGATACCGGAGCAAGCATCTCCATTGCAAACATGGAGATGGCTACCGTTTTGGGCATCGCAAAACTACAGAATTATGAATCACAACATGCACTCGGCATCGCAGGCAACGTCGTGGAAATGGTCGGATCATCCACCGTGGAGTTCGCCGTCGGATCAGCCAAGATCAGACATAGAATCCACTTCACGAAGCAGCCATGCACGCCGTCGGGACGCAGCGGTTACAGCTTCATCCTGGGCAACGATCTACTTTGTCTCCTGCCACGCTTCTATCTGGACTACAACAGATCGGAGTTCTGCATGGGAGAAGATGTCTTGCCACTGGGACCTGGAAGCCGACTACGTCCGAGAGCAACGAATGTAAGCGTATTGGTGTCGGAAGATACCATTATTCCCGCCCAAAGCGAAAGCATGGTGACATGCAATCTCCCGGCTGGATACAAAGCCTCGTCAGATACCCCACTTAGGGTTAGGAATCAACACCTATCCGGGCCCTGTCTGACGACGGCTCCAGCCGTGGTCCTTTCCCACAACATCAAACTACTGATCACAAACTCCTCGGAGCAAGAGATCACCCTAAAGAAAGATCAAGTTGCAGGAAGCGCAGTCCCGTTTGAGGACTCATGGGACAGCATGCAGTGTTTTTGATAACACACAGTTCACACCAGTCATCCACACGGTCGTGTTGGAAGACGATCCGGAGTTTCGGATCGATTTATCTCGATGTGAAGACATCACGGAAGGTCAGAAGGAAGATCTTCGGAAGACTCTCGACGAGTTTGCAGACGTGTTCTCCAAGAACGCGTACGATCTTGGCAGTTCCAAGACGGATCCGGTGCACATCTACACAAGCACAGAGGTGCCAGTCAAGGCACGCCCCTATCGGGTGCCGCCCAAGTTCCAGGCCGAGCTGGAGGAACACATCAACGGATTGCTGAAGTCAAAAAGGATTACCGAAAGCAATACACCATGGACCAGTCCAATCGTGCTGGTGAAGAAGAAGAACGGATCACTCCGTGTATGCCTCGACTTCAGGAAGCTCAACGAGGTCACCATCCCAGACAACTACCCACTTCCGAGGATTGACTCGATCATTGAGAAGGTGGGCCAAGCGAGGTATTTTTCGTCACTGGATATGGCGAATGGGTATCTCCAACTCCGGTTGGACGATGAGTCCTCGTACAAATGTGGATTCATAACGGAGAAGAGAGTATACGCGTATACTCATCTTCCGTTCGGACTCAGGTCCGCAGCCTCGTATTTCCAACGAGCATTGAAGACGGTACTTGCCGGTCTTGATGAAGAAGTCATGTTGTACATCGACGATGTACTCATCTTCAGTAAAACATTCGAGGAGCACCTGACCACACTCAGGAAGGTTTTGCTCAGGTTCAGAAACTACAATCTGAAGGCGTCGCCAAAGAAGTGCGAATTCGTTCGCAGATCCATCACTTTCTTCGGTCACGACATCAACGGAGACAACTACGCACCGGGACAGGCTAACATTGAAGCCATCAAAACAATGCCGACGCCGACGAACATCAACGAACTGAGAAGATTCATCGGGATGACTGGATTCTTCAGAAAGTTCATAGACGGATATTCAAAGATCGCCGAGCCGCTCACCCGACTTACACGGAAGGACGTCAAGTTCTTCTGGAAGCCGGAACAGCAAGAAGCAATAGACAAGCTTCGCAAGGCACTGATCAGTAAGCCAGTCCTGGCTTTCCCCGACTACAACAAGGAATTCCACATCTTCACGGATGCAAGCGCAGTGGCTCAGGGAGCAGTACTCATGCAGACCTGTCCAGACGACGCCACGTCGTATCTACCGATAGCGTACGCTAGTCGTACACTCACGGAGTCGGAATCTCGGGCCGCCGCCGTGCAGAACGAGATGGGAGCGATCATCTACGCTCTCCGGCATTTCAAGCCGTATCTGTACAACGCAAGGATCATCCTGCACTCAGACCACAAGCCTCTTCGATTTTTGCTGGCCAAAAACAAGGTCAACGATATGCTCGGAAGATGGCTCGTGGAACTGCAGCAGTACGACATCGAGATCATTCACATCGATGGAAAGAAGAACACAGTGGCAGACTGTCTGTCGAGGGCAGAAGACGGGAAACCAGTCGAGGACAGAACGGAGCTCAAGGACATCATCGAGTTCCCAGTCTGTATGGCTGTCTCGATTCCGAGGATTCTGTCGGTTTCGGACAAGACACACTTGGACATTCTCCAGCAACAGGACAAGGACAAACAGGTATCAATGATTAAGAAGTTCTTGATTCAGCCGTCAACACCAATCGACAGTTTGGAGGATCAGTGGTTACCCGTGCTGGAGCTCGTGGAGCTGTCACCGAAGGGTCTTCTGGTCATCAACTTCAAAGGCAAACCCAAGACAGTGATTCCGGAGTCCATGCGTAGAATGATATTCACGGCGTTTCACGACGACGTGGTTTCCGGAGGTCACCTAAATTGGAGGAAGTCACTACACAAAGCTCAAGCCCGATTCTTCTGGCCAGGCATGAAGTCACACTTCGTGCGATGGGCACTGGAGTGCATTCCATGTCAGAGGAAACGACCACAAACACTGAGGGAACCGCAGCTGGTCACAGTGACGACGAAGGTTTTCGAGAAGGTCGGGATGGACTTGGCAGGTCCGTTCCGAGAATCAACACGAGGCAACAAGTACTACATCAACATGATTTGCTGGTTCACGAAGTACGTCGTCTCGGTGCCACTTCCGGACGCAACGGCCAAGACCATCATCAACGCCGTCCTGGAACAGTGCGTCTACAAATATGGGACACCGACGGAAATCGTGACGGACAACGCTTCATCGTTCACATCGGCAGTGTTCCGGACCTTCTGTCAGACACTCAGTTTGTCACACCATCTGGCGATCCCGCATCACTCACGAGGAAACGGAGCCACGGAAAGGACTTTCCGGACGTTCCACCAAATGGTCTCCAAGTACGTCAACAATACGCACACTGATTGGGACACGATCTTGGCGAAGGTCACATTCGCGTATAACTCGGCAGTTCATAACACGACCGACGAGACCCCGTTCTACCTGATGTTCGGACGGGACCCAGTCTTCGTCATCGACAATGTTGTACACCCGGCCGAATACTCAGCGAGCAACGTCGACGTCAAGGACTTCAGGGAGGCTCTCACCAAGAACCTCCAGGAAATCTGGACCACGGCGGCGGAACACTCGAGGAGAGCACAAGCCAAATATCAAGCCGAGGCCAACCAGAACGCACAAGGATCGGATATCCGGATCGGTGACCGAGTCATGCTGAAAAACTACACCAGCAAGGTTCACTTGTCACGGAAGTTGGTGCTTCCGTGGATTGGAGATTATCGAGTCTTGGACATCAAAGACGCCGAGGTTTCCATCCAAGACCTGTCCAAACCGAATTCGCCACCCAAGCGAGCTCATTTGGATCAACTGAAGAAGTTCGTGACTCCGATCGAGGACCTCGAGCAAGTCGCCGAAGAGGAAGTTCAGACAGCCGAAGCAGAGGCAGAAGCAGAAGAGCAACCAGCTCAAGCGGAAGCAGAAGACGTCCCGGTCACGGAGCCGACCACGGTGGCCGGCGAAGTCGCAGAAATTCCAAAGAAGAAGGCCGGACGACCGAGAAAGAAGCCAGCGAAACCGGCGGAACCTGAAACTTCAGACGAACCAATCGCCTCAACCAGCCAGTGCCCAGACGTTCAGTCGAGTGACCGCCGAAACCCAACGAGAAATCGGCGACTGCCAGGAAGATACACCTAAGGACCGATTCAGTCAGGTAAAACCAATGAGCGGAACTCCCCGTTTCGGCAGTACCTCCAGTAGCAGGCGGAAAATTTTTCCGACTGAGGAGAAGTGCTGTCGAGACGCCGCTCATTCCCAACCATCAACTCAAACAAACCCTATTCTTCATTCGTGAAAGATTCATCACGAATCTAATCAGACTGCAACCAGTTTTTGCAGGAGTTTCGCTCCAGAGCCTTCGACAGAGCGAATCGAAACGACTGTTCGAATTTCATTCCAAAATTTGTCCGCGATTTCATTCGCGCGTTTGTTGGACGGACTACGGTCGGCAAACGGATCTCCCGCCATGGCGAGACGGACGACTCTACATCGTTACTCACAGGCCTCTAAGGAGACGCGCTCATTTATCGGCGGCTCAAATTGTTGCATCGCTTCGATTGGCCGATATTTATTAAACATCGGCTTTGAGTCCGCTCTCTGTCGTGAAACGTCCTCAAAAACATTACTTCGTTACTAAAGTTAAGTTTCCAGAGACACAACCGGAGGAGCAAGGTTGGCCACAACGGTCAAGGACCGAGGACGATCCATCATGGATTAGCACCACTGTCAGGAGCAGGAGACGGACGTCGGATCAAGGATCCCAGGCAACATCAACAACGGCTGCCGATACACAGCAGCCAACCAAAGCCAGTCAGGGAGGATTTCCAACGCGGACACCAGGGACACGATCACTTCACCTACCGGATCAGGGACATCCCGAGCACATCCAGAGCCAATCATCCAGTCGAAGACAACTTCAAAGAGGGACCAGAGCAAACCACCAAACCCTTTCTTTTGTCTATGTTCACCCACGACCGAGGACGGTCTCATAAAAAAAAGGGGAGGTGTAAGGGGTTTGGTGCGATCACCTCGCTCGCCAACGCTCAAATTCCAAGCTCGGATGTCTGCGTCTCCTCGTTCGCCACACACTCTCTCGTCGCGCAGCAACGGCGCAGCAACGGCGCTCCACCGAACCACCGAGATTCTCCCTACAAATCTGCCGCTCTTTTCGAGCCTGTCTGGCGTCTCCACTCTCTCGCGAGCAGTATAAAAGGCGAGATTTCGCTCATTCGAGACGGTTCTTTGACTTTTGACTCATTTATGCATTTCCCACCCCTTTAACTTATTCTACCTTTGCTTTGTATCGGCCCAGCGTCTCCTCTTATGTAGCATCCAAGCCATAATAAACCTATAACCCACCCATAACAAACGCGTTGTTTACTATACCAAGATCCCAACGATGTTGTGCCAGACACGATCATGGATCCAGTGCAAACAAGCATCAAGACGTTCCAGAGACTATCTCTCTCGGACAGCCAAAACTGTCTACACTGACTATGCTCCACCGTTCAAGATACTCTTGCACTTTTCCCCTCCCCCGGGAGTGTTGCGAAACCCCGCTAACCCGCGTCGTTCGCATCCTTCGAGATGACAAGAATGCCCCAAGAGTGTCTCCTTTGGAGTACACGCACTTGCCATCTCACCATCACCTCACTTACTCCGTGATTTCCCCGATTTACCCGCGCAACGCTATCGCGGCGCCCTCATTCAAACTCCCGCCGAAATGGCGCGCACAAAGTGCGCTCCCTCGAGCCGCGTCGCGGCTGACCGCGCCGCATGCGAAATTATCGTAATTCTTGGGCCTAAAATGCCCATTCCTTTCAGTTGTGTCGTTTTCTACCCGCGGAGCTCGTGACGTCGCTTCTCTCCGACGATCCGCGCACTCCAGGACCCCTATTCATTCCGCTATACTATTCTATTCTTATCCGCGGTCAATAAATGGGTCACTGAGCTACTCGTGTTACTCGTTGCATTGCTCATCCACACTTAGGTCTTAGATCATTCCCTTTGCTCATGCTAGACTTAGTAGGTAGTTCATTAGGCACGGTGTCATTGTCGTTGTGAGGATCGGGTTTCCGGCCCCTTCATGATCCCTCTCAACAAGAGGGTCTCACCAGCGTTGAAATAGCCTAGAAGCTGAACAAAACAATGTAACAGTCAGAACGGGTGAAGCGGACAGCGTGGTCTCCTGCTAACGGTTGACTATCTTCGAAAGGAGAAGGTCTCACCAGCGGCGAGAACACATGGAACGCTTAACACGAGGAACAAGACTCGGATGGGAATAAAACTCGTTGTTTCTTCGAGAAGTATGAAGTCGTTGCTACCGGAAGTAGTCACCAGCTAACGAAGGGACAGAAGCAAGATGTTTGGAGGAGCGTCATCGATCGATTATCGGCGGCGCAGCGCAATCAACCAGACGTCAAGCGAGCAACGTCATCAACTTTTTCTTCAAGTCATTTCGGCTAACTCGCGTCATCACTCAATGTCAGGTGGCGTGGATTCGAAGATCACCTCGAATCACCAGCGTGGGAGCAAGAGCTCCTGAAACAACGTGAAGTACCATCCCCAATACTCCACAACGTGGCGTGGAACCGTGCAAGTCGGCGCAACTGATGTCTCATCGTGGGTCCCCTGGACAAGGACGACGTGGTAACACATGAGGCACAGACTAGCCACACATCATAAGTGCTAGATGTCTACCGATAAGAAGCGCAGCAATCAAAACACTTGGATCGAGTTTGGCAATATCTACACCAACAAGAAACCACTGAACCATCACAAAAATCATCAAGGACGTAACGCGTTCACGTTACAAAAGTATCTCGCCATTCAACACTCGCCCAAAACTCGTCCAATTGCTGTCAATCTCATCGGTCCGTACTTCAACCGTCTGGATTCATATGTCTACTAAAACCATATCAACACACACTCAACGCTCTTCTCTTCATGATCTCAACGTCGCCAAAATTAAGGATGCCACCAGCGGAATCCATCGAAGAACTGAGGAGAAAGAGTCCGGGTCATGGATTGATGAAATGTCTCGAAAAGCAAGAGGCAGAGTAATCTCCGCGAGACGGATCTCCACTCTTCAGCTCATCAACAGTCAAAACACCAGCGATGCCGAAGTCAACAAGAAGATGGCACGGCGATCATGGGATCCCCTAAAAAGAAGACGTGGTGTTATCAAGTGTTGTATGTAAACCCTCTTCAAGTTTTCATACTCGAATCCTTCACTTATGCTTCGTTATTGCTCGTCGTCGTTCAACTCCACACTGGAATCACAAGCGAGTAGACGTGTTGAAGCACAAACTAGAAAGAAAGCATTGCAGGCTTTCAAGGTTAGGCAAGCTTATCAGCCCTACTACTACCGAACAAACCACCAAGTCATCGTTGGTAGTAGTAATATAAGTTTTTCCTTGGCCCTGACTTACGGAATCCCCGACGGCCTGGTAAGCCGTAGCAGCGGAACCTCCAAAACTCAGCGGACCGGGGGTCTAATAGCAAGCTTGGAGTAAACTCGTCTAGTCCCCAAACTAAGATTGCACCGAACAGTCTTTCCCCTACATTACACCGGCAAGTAGCAAAAAATCCGGACCAACTTGGTTGATGAGTGAATCGTGTCGGGATGGATGCACTGTCGAAGCGAAACCGATGACGAAGAGGTCATTGGGCTCTGGAGCATTCAAGCACTCACAACAATTCAAGGATTCATTGACCTTCCCCGAAAGAAGACCACCAATGTACAGCGTGCCGATGAGAGGGGTCTAGTCAACCCACACGTATGGATCCGGTCACGATCACCCGGATTTCCTTGGACCTGACGCGAGCAGGAATCTTCGCCAGTCAACCTTCCATGACTACGATAAACCGGAAGGGCTAAGTTCCGGACAGACTTAGCGTAGAATAGTCTTTTCTTCGTTTGGGCTATGTGTAAAAAGAATTAAATGATGCCCCGGGTTGGTAGGTTTCCTAGTCAGTCGGTGATGACAAAGTCTCTTACCAATCCACCTAACCCTTTTTCGATTAGTTTGGGGTAACACCAATTAAACTATCAACCCTTTTGGATTAGTTTGGGGTAACACCAATTATTACTAGCACCCTGTTTAGCAATCATTTAAGGGTACCCAATTAAATGTGCACTCGAGCGTGTATAATCTGCTACCAAGGTGTGGAGCTTAGCTCCCACCAAAACACCTGATCTCCTTTCAAATTGCAGGTAATTCAAGTGTTCACCAGCAAGCAACACCGCGCTCAAAAAAGTCTTCGACAATGACTGCCACCAGCCTTCAAGGAATCAAAACCGCGGTGACCAAGAAGATCCGCGACGCCAAAGCCGTCTACGAGAAGTACGCCCACATCTACAACCCGAAACCATCTCAGGATGTGATGGATGAATTCATCCAGGGACAAGGAGAACTCAACGGAAGAATGGCGGCGCTGGACGGGATCAACAAGGAAATTGAGCTTCATCTTGGAGCCAACCCCGCCCTCTCCAGCAACAAGGAAACCACGGATGCCAACTTGAAGGAAATGCAGAAACATCTGGAGAAGCAAGAATACGCTGAAATCAAAGCAAATCTTGCTATGCTTATCAACCGTATTCAACTCGTGATCAATGGGGAACAACAGGAGCTGCCACCAGTGGGAGCCGATGATGGAACCCGATCACCAGCAGGACCACCTGCACCAGCCGCACCAGCGGCAAACGACGACCCGACAAGATCCGGGAGACTGGCTGCGAATGTGAGCCCTCACAACACGAGCGCTCGGTCCGCGAGCGCAGTCGCAATGGATAGACGCAAGTCGATTGAGATCCTGAGGAACGGACTAGGTAAAGATGTCCCACCTGCTTCGGCAGCGACGGGATCTCTTGGCCAGTACGGTCCCCACGTGAAATATCAGTCGGAAATCATGCGTCGCATCGATGAAATCGAGTTGGAAAACCAAAGAAGAAGTCAACAGCTCAACGAAATCCAACGGAAACAAAAGGACGATGCAGATGACATCTCAATGACGCTCCGAGCCGTGTTGGACAGACTCGATCAAAATCAGCCAAGTCAGAAGAGAACCGAAGAACAACCAAGCACCAGCGGTCCTCGCGTGAGAAACAACAACCCCAACGACGTCTACGATGAGGATGATTCATACAACCGAGTCCGGCGACAGGCTCCACCAGCACGTCACAACTACTCTAGCGACGCCAGGAACCATCAGCAACCAACCCAACAAGTCGCGTTCTCATGTGCGGCTCTGGAGATGTCGGCGGCCATGCAAGTGCTTCCGAAGTTCTCGGGTGACACGGGAGAGTATCCACTCTTCATCAACAAGTTCAACCACATGGTCCACTACAACAAGCTCTTCGATCCGGTGACGAAGCAAATCGTTCTTCTCAGTCTTCTGGAAGGGAGAGCAGCAGTGGAGATGCAGTCAGCCAACATGTCACCACGGGACTACGAGATTCTCCGCAAGAACCTTGACAACCAGTACAGCAACCACACCATTCAAGAAGATATCCTTATCGATCGTCTCAGTGATGTCAAGTTCAACGAGACAGATGTGGAGAAGATCGAGAGCACCTTCAACGAATTCTGTAACAACGCCGCCAGACTCAGTGGACCAGACGTGAATCTGGATGATCACTTCTTCTTGAGAAGCTTCATCGATCGGCTACCAGCAATGTTGAGAGACCGAGTGTCGAGGAAATATCGCCAGGGTAACACTTCATTCAGACATCTCACCGAAGTGGCCCGGGAAATCATCCGAGAGAAGAAGGCAGCTCAACGCTATGCTGTTCGTCCTGGAAACTCGGAACCAAGAACCGACGAGATTCTCATCAACGCGTTCGAGAAAAGAAGCGGAAACGGTCACCAGCGGTACAAGGAGGACGAGAGCCACAAAGAAGAGAACGACTACCAGCCACGACCAAGGACTCAGTTCAAGCCGAAAGGAAGAAACATCCAACGTACACTTCTCTTCAAACCACCAAGCAAGGAGAAACCGTGTGCCTACTGCCAATCCATGGAGCACAACGCCTGTGCTTGCAAGATGACTATCCAAGACAAGATCAACGCTGTCAAGAAACGAGGAATATGCCACAACTGCCTCAGCGATGAGCACAAGACCAAGGATTGCCGCTCAAGATATCGTTGCTTCCATTGCCGTGAGAAACACTTCAGCGCCCATTGCGACAGCAGAGGAGTGACTTCGCTCAACGTCAACGTATTCCTTCAAGAAGTCGACCTCTACGACGACGACGAGTTGGCCGAGCAGTTATTTCAAGTCGAGGGGGTTGAAACCTCCGAGCAATAAACCACCCAAATCATTGTTCTCCCCAGCGCCTCAGCAGTCGAAGTCCACCAGCTACAAGTTTAACCAGGCCGCTTCAGCCGAAAGGCCGGAGCAGTTCGGACCAGATGTGCATGATGCGTATCAGGTACGAGCGGTGGTCGGTGAAAGCTTTGCTCCGGTGGACCAGGCAGACGACGACTTAAGAAGAACAATCCTGCAAGCGGGATTGGATCATCCGCCACCTCAGCAAACGGAAACCGAACCTCTACAAATCCTCATTAACAAGATCACGGACAAAGAAGCCCAACTCCCATTCATTCAGCTAACAACACCAGCGGGATACAAGCTCATCGCCTTGGTGGACACGGGAGCACAAGCGTCAGTCATTTCGAGTACCGCCGCCGAGAAGCTTCAATTACCGACTATCGGGAAAAGAAGAATCAAGTTCGCGGGATTCGTATCTGAGACAGACCATCAATGGGTCAAATACCATCGCTTAGAAATCACGGACGTCGAAGGAAAAGCATGGGTCATGGGACTACCAGCCTTCAACAGAATGAGCACTGTGTTCAGACCACCAGCGTACTCAAATGAAGACCTCAAGTTCATCAAGGATAACGACATCAAAAAGCCATGGTCTCCAATTCAGCAGCACTTGATGGAAGCCCGATCGATCTCATCATCGGCAACAACGTTCTAAACAAGATCAAGAAACTGAAGAAAGTCATCACATACGACCTACCCAGTGGAAGAACGGTCGAACGTTTGATCATCGGTTACGTCAACTATCCACCAGCGTTGGAGGAAGCCTTCGTACCAGCGACGGAAAAGATCAAAATTGGCACAATCCGAGTCGCGGAAGATGTCATCATTCATACGATGTAACTGAAGATCTTGGGGAGGTCGCGTTCGATGGTCCCAGAGCTAAACAAGCTGGGATCTCCAACGTGAAACTCCACAAGCTCATCGAGCAAAGCTCCGACCTGGCCACCATCGGTATCGAGAACCCGTCAATCGTCAAGAGCAGAGAAGAGCACGATCAAGAGTTGATTCGCCAATTCAAGGAGTCAGCAATTCGGGACGAGGACAACAAGATCTACGTTCGATTCCCACTCAATGGTCGAGAACAGTTTCTGCACGGGAACTACCCAATTGCAATAAAACGACTGGTCTCGATGTACAACACCAAGTTGAAGTCCAAAGAGCTCCGGGACGCATGTCACCAAGCGATCCAAGAGCAAGTCAGATCGGGAATTCTCGAAGAAGTAACACCAGCGATGACGTCGGAGGGAATATCGTCCTTTATGCCTAGTTCAATCGTCATCAAGGAGGATTCAGCAACCACGAAAGTGCGGATAGTTCAAGATGCGTCTGCTCACATGAAAGGCCAACTCAGCATCAACGACTGCATGTACTCTGGACCATCTCTACTAAATCCGATTCTCGGGATCTTGATGAGAGCGCGTCTCGGAAAATACCTTCTCGTCTCTGACATAGAAAAGGCGTTTCATCAAGTCAGAATCCAAAAGGACCAGAGAAACATGCTCAAGATTCTATGGTTGAAAGATCCAGAACAAGGACCAACAGAAGATAACATCGTCACTTACCGTTTCACAAGACTTCCATTCGGCATCACCAGCTCACCGTTTCTACTGGCGGTTACCATACTACTCTATTTGGATATGAACCCAGCGGAAATCAACGAGCTGATCAAGAAAAACTTATACGTCGACAACGTGATGTTCGTCACCAACGATGTCAGCGAGCTTCTGAGCCTCTACAAACTGAGCAAGGAAGCATTCAACAAGATGTTCATGAATCTTCGCGAATTTCTAGTCAACCATCAATGGACGATGAACATGATGCCGGAAGAGGACAAAGCCAAGAACACCAGCTGCAAACTATTGGGTCACACGTGGAACAGCGAGGAGGACACGATCACCATAAAGATCGCTGAGCCACCAGCTGGAACACCAACCAAGAGGGAGCTTCTGTCCTTCATTGCGTCAAACTACGATCCGTGCGGACTCTGCGTACCAGCAATGATAGCAGCCAAAACACTGATATCGGACCTATGGGAAGAAGAAAGCATCGGTTGGAACGACAAGATCCCAGAACATCTCGTCTCGAAATGGAAGGAGGTCAAGAGGCAATTCACCAGCACAGCCTACAAGTTCCAACGACAGCTGACGTCAAATCAGGAATACTCCAACGTCGATTTAGTGGTCTTCGCCGATGCGTCTCAGAAGCATTACGCTACCTGCGGATACTTACGGTTCGAATATCCAAACGGGACATACGAATGCAAACTCATCATGGCCAAGTCAAGAATCAAGCCGCACAAGAGTGGAAAGGAATTCACCATCCCTCGAATGGAACTCATCGCTCTGGAACTCGCAACGAACTTGGCGATCACGTTGGCAACGGAACTTCACATCAAGTTCAGGAGTGTTACACTCTTCAGTGACAGCACACCAGCGCTATATCAAGTGATGAATCCAAACATGAAGACGCTCGGGCCGAAGTGGACCAATAACCGAGTCAAAAGTATCCACAAAAATCTCGACGTCCTCAGGAGCAAATTCAAATATGAAGTGACAGTTCGATATGTGCCAACGGACAAGAACCCTGCGGACATCGCGACAAGAGGATGTTCGATAGAAGAACTCAGGGAAAGCGTGCTCTGGAACGAAGGTCCTGATTTCATCAAGAAATCAGAGAACTTCTGGCCGGACAAGCTCGATGGGACACCAGCGGATCCGTATGCCTTCAGACACTTTGCCGCTCATAAAGGTATGATCAAAGAAGAAGAGGACAACGGGAAAGCTGAGAAAATGCACGTCAACGCAGTTTCCACCAGCGGGGCGTACAAATCCATCGTTCCCTACGAAAGAACCAACAGTCTACTGAAACTAACGTCAACCATCACTAAAGTTCTACAATGGATTCACAACGTCGTCAAAAAGCGGAATAAACGTCTCCTCAAAAAGATACAGTTCAACGCCGGGACGATGAAGCAGTTTGCACAAGCGTCCAACGATGAAGCGAAGAAGCGAGAAATCGCAACACGATTCATCATCGCCGAGCATTACAAGGAGATCGCAGCCAAAGACAAAGGAGCAGAGTTGAAGAGACACCGGCCAGCCACGTGTCAGGACGGAGTGTGGAGATTCACCGCAAGAATAGCCAAAGCTGTGGACCCCAGAATTACCGAGGATATGAAGAATCCAATCATCATATTGTCGCGACACAAATTGGCATCCCTCATCGTGACAGATTCTCATCTATCGCTACTTCACCAAGGCATACAAGACATAATATCGGACGTCTACAAGAAGTACTGGATTCGAAAAATCGGAGGAGTAATCAAACAAGTTCGAAACTCGTGCTTCAGATGCCAGATGAGACACGGAAGACCATACAAGTACCCATTCACAAGGATTCTACCAGAAGTAAGAACGTCGCTGGAAGGACCATTCGTGCACATTGGCCTGGACTACCTTGGACCAATATCTTATCGTATTGGTCCGAGTCAGGACGGGAAAATGTGGGTTCTTCTAATTACGTGTCTAGTGACAAGAGCGGTTCACTTGGAATGCATCACATCCAACAGCACCATCGCATTTGTCAACGCTCTTCGGAGATTCACATCACGCCGAGGAGTTCCAAAATCAATTCTGAGTGACAACGCCACCCAATTCAAACTCGGATACAAGATGCTCAATCAAGACCTCAAGCAGTTAGTCAACACCAGCCAAACTCTCACGAGTTTCATGGCTCAACACCAAATCGAGATTCCCCTCATAACACCACTTTCACCATGGATGGGAGGAATCTACGAAAGACTCGTTGCACTAGTCAAGAATATGATCTACAAAACGATAGGCACCAGCGCCTTACCGTTTCTGGAGATGGAAACACTGATCATCGATGTCGAAGGAATACTCAACTCAAGGCCAATTACCGCAAATCAAAAGGACATCCTCGACGCACCAGCCGTTAGACCAGTGGACTTCATCATCCCGAATGTGAAGATTGCAATGCCCGAAACAACTAACTCATCAGGCCAAGAAAAAATCCAGTATCCAACAGAGAAGCTTACCAGGTGTTACTTGGAAGAACTCTTGCGGGTCAAGCAGCTACTGTGGGACCAGTTTATTACTGGATACTACACGACGTTGCGGGATTTTGTACCCAAAGATGCCGCTCATTCAAGACTTAAGCCGAAAGTTGGTCATGTAGTTCTTANCGTACCCAAAGATGCCGCTCATTCAAGACTCAAGCCGAAAGTTGGTCATGTAGTTCTTATAGAGACAGGACTAGCACAGCGTCACAAATGGCCGATCGGAGTAATCACCAGCGTAAGCAAGACCATCGACGGAGAAGCTCAAGCAGTGATGGTAAGAACAGGAACCAGCATTCTACAGAAGTCGGTGAACCAGCTCATACCATTGGAGGATCTCGGAATACTGGAAGATGAAGCAGAAGACAAGGATCAGAACAAGATGACGCCGCCGCAAGCCGACGCCAACGACTTCCCAACAATCTTGCCAAGTCCACCAGCAGTTCCACCAGCGGAACCGCCACGGAAACGAGGAAGGCCGCTGGGATCCAAAAACAAACCAAAATCTACTAATAATCAGACAACCTCTTCTTCAGAGGGTAAGTTAGACAACAACAAGCAGCAGTCGGACAACGACCAGGAGCATCAAAAGTCAGCCAACCATCAGCGCAAGAAGATCAAGGATTCTACGAAGCCAGTCAACAACAAGCGGAAGCATGAAGACAGCGACAAGGAGTCCACGGAGTCAGACAACGACAGTCAAGAAGACAACAGTCCGGAGTCACAAGCAACGAATCCGAGAGGAGGAAGGACGAGAACGTTTCTGCCAAGGAAAGCCAAAGGACTCACCAGCGAGTCGGATCCGAGCCTGATGCAGTCTACAGAAGCAGGAATTCCAGAAAACCAAAATCGTCCCAAACGCCGATGTTCGGTTCTTCCGCCCCCCGGAGTGTCGCGACCATTGCACCATGGTCACAACCACGTATATCCGACACGCTTTAGAGAGTCCAGGACCCAGCAGGCATCCGAGCGAACGCCCTCGAGGCGGTCCATG
>LR544007.1:0-50728 GCA_900536305.3 Caenorhabditis sp. 40 LS-2015
GTCGCCACTGGAGTTCATTTCGTTTTGTGCGCGTCGCCAGAACTGTCATCGCGGCAGCGAGGTCCGCAAACACCGCTGATGCGCCCGCATTATTTTGACAATATTTTGCACGAATTTCCAACGTTTGTCTGGAGTTTGTTAGATCAATTTTTTCTCAGTTTTCATGTGAAAAAGAAAATATAAAGAACCTGCGAAAATAAGGAAACATCGCTTCGTTGCTTCATAGTGAGCGTGGTCTAGTCAATGGGCGGAGTCTATTACTAACATGTTTTTTCCAGAAAATGACTGAAAATCTGCAACCGGATCCATCCGAGACCAATGAGTTCATTCTGAATGCTGCTCTCAACAAGGAACCAATCTTCGAAGCGTACAAAAAACTGTGCAAAATTCGAAGAAATCCCGAGATTGATTATGTTGATTTTGAGTGGAAGTACTATCAGTATTACCACGGAAATCGAGACTTGACCATTGAGAAAAGGTATGCAATTGCAAACGCGCTCTAATCTAACTGCTCTATTTTCAGCTTGGAAAACTCGTCTCCAGTCACATTCTCCGATTTGCAAATGGACGTTCTCGAAAGACTGGTGGGAGAATTGCCACTAGTCGAACGGTACGAATGTTGTAAATTCGCTCTATTCCCAATCTCTTTATTTTTCAGTCTGGTCGTGAGAAAAGTGTCTCGCGGTCTTCGAAATCTGGTGGACTCCGTCGGAATTCATTGTAAGAAGGTTTACCTCCATTTCACTGATTTCGCATGGAACATCGTGTGTGACGCTTCGCAACTTCACTACGAACAAGACTATGAAGACGGATGTTCGACGGTTACTTTGAGAAGATTCTCGAAAGCTCAAAAACTCAAAAAATACGATGAAAATCGCGATGTCCGTCAAATGATGGTCCTCGACGCCTCGACGTTCATGAAGAATCCGAAACTTCGAATTGACCGAATGTGGTTCGTGGTCCATGGATATGAAGCACCGTGGCAGTTTCTGGAATTCCTGGAATTTCTGGGTCATCCACTTAACGTTCGGTCAATCTGTATCAAAGCGACTCGAGCACGTAGTCTGCCGCTGATTCAGTTTTTGAGGCCAGGAAGTCTAGAAGAGGTTCATTTGGACGCCGGAAATTTTACAGTCAGTGAATGGAATACAATCGCGGAGACTGATCAATGGAAAATGGCGAGGAGAGTGTGCTGGACTCGATTGCCAAGAGGAGGATTCCCGATGGACAAGATGCTCCATTTCAAGGAGATTCAAATCGATCAGTTCTCGTTCAACGAGGAGAATTTCGTCATGGTTAGAGATGTGAGCGTTTTCTGAAAACTTCTCTAGTTTAGAAAACATTTTTTTTCAGATTCTCCTCAAATCGTCTCATCTTGAACAGTGCTATCTGAAGGACCTTCGCGACGACCTTAGTTGGAAGTTTCGTGCTGAAGCCGAGAAGCAGAACATCGATAGAATCATGAGTCAGGATCCAGCGTATGACTCTGCGACTCGTCGATTTGCGATTCCAGACTCTCGTGACTACTTCCAGCTGGAATTGGAAGCAAGCTACTATCAAGTTTTCACGGCTCGAAAAATCACTGTGAGGCAAATGGGAGAAAGTTCGACCGCGCTCCACCGAACCAGCCCATTGAAGACTCTCCCCTGTGAAATCTATCCCATCGATTATAAAAGATTGTTGGAAGAAGTTGAGCTTGTCCCATATGAAGGTCGCTATTTTTATTAAGTGTGTTTTCTCTTCGTTTTTCTGTTGTTGTTATCTGTTGAACTTAATGAATTGTTTTCTTTTGCAAATTTCGGTCCAATCGCTGTCATTGAGTGGTAGCACTTTATCATTACAGTCTAACAACAGGAAACATTCATCGATTCAAAAAATCCATTAGGCTCCGCCCACACAGACATCCGACGCTACAGAAATGCAACCGTGCTCCATTGGGAGATGCCTCCGCCCTTGAATTTCCAAACTTTTCAAATGTTTTGCGCGAAAAAATAATTCGCAATGTTCGTCCCCGTAAACATTTTCCCAGTGGAGCGCGATTGCATCTCTATGTGCCAAGTCCCTGTGCTCTTGCTGAATTGTGAATGTGTTGAGTTTTGTGACTTTTTTGATAAAAAACAAAATGGAAAAGTTCATAAACGAGTCAGAATCCTTGAGAAAGAAAAATCGGGAGAATCCCCCCAAAAACAAAAAAAGAACCAACTTTTGAATCGAAAATACGAAAACATTCTAATTTCCGCCCACTTGTCTATCAAACGCTTCCGGTACCTTGTTTTCAGAAGAATTTTTTGCTGTATATCTTTTTCATCACATTGCAATGTTACTCTACGAGCTTATAAGTATATTTGCCGAGATCGGATTTTTCACATGTTTCCTTCTGAACTCAATTTTGATCTACTTGACCGTATACCAAATTCAAAAACTCACTGAAACTTACAAGATTTTAATCATAGTATTTTCCATTGGTGGCTTGATTTTCACCGCCACGGATGTGATCACTAGAACTTTCTCTCATAACATCAACAATGCTCTTTGCTACTTTTCCCTCAATCAATGCAACTTTTTGAGCCAAGACTTGCTAACATTTTTGATCTCCGCCTGGGCGGGATTTTATATTCAAATCATCGCGTTCGTGTCGGTTCTATTCATTTATCGATATTTGTGTCTTTTCGACGCGAAAAAAACGAAGCGATTCGATGGATGGGGGAGTCTGATTCTCGTGGGTTTTCCAATGCTCATTGGGGTCTTCTATGTATGGTTTCTGTATTTTTCATTGCTCCCGGTTGAAGCAGAAGATGATGAACGGTTTAGGTATGTTGGTGGTAACATAACCCACCGCGAACGGACAGCGGAGAAATGCAATAGCGCTCCACCGAAATATTTTTTTAAGCCGACGAGCATTTTGAGTCTTTTTTCTTGTTTTGGACAAACTTTTTTCAGTTTTTCGACAATCTGTGATGATGGTAGGAGGTGAACAATCATTTAAAGTCGAAAAAACTGAAAAAAAATCCGAAGACACAAAAACTCACAAGAAAATTCCAGTTTGATCATGCTTCAAAAATACAACCTCCTCATCTCCAAAGTCCCCCGTCTTATGATTATTCCCTACAACCATGAAGGCCGCATTCGTTGGAAACACTTCATCTTTCTCGCCGTCGGCGGCTCCCTCATCACATTGCTCTACTCGATCATGCTCTATTGCGGTGTAAAAATGCACCGAGGCATGCAGAAGGAGCTGAGCAAGTTCTCGGCTTCTCATCGAAAACTCCAGATTCAATTCTTCAAAGCGCTCATCGCACAGAGCATCGGACCAACTCTATTCCTAGTTCTTCCGATTGCTCCGATTCTTTTGAGCCCCTTGATTCCTCCGTGTCTGAAAATCGAGATCAACTGGCAAACTGGATGGTTTTTCTCTTTGATTGGCGTGTATTCTCCATTCGATAGCGTTGCGTTCATGTGGATTGTAACAGAGTACAAGAGTGTGATACAGAGTGGGCGGAGTCGAATTTCAAGAACGGTTGTTTTTTTTTTTCAGAAAGGTTCCTATCTCGATTCTGGAAGCAGTCAGCAACAACAACAGCGGTTCATGCGTGGACAGCATCGTCTTCCAATAACATTTGAAACAAAAAATGTGACATAGGCTCCGCCCACAAGGTTTTTCCTCAAAAAAAGTCTGTCTCAATGATGAAATCGCGCCCCATTGACATTGTTCTGGAAATGTTTATTGACTGATATGAATCATGTGTTTTTTTCCTAGAATTGTTTTTCCCATTCTTATCATTTTTTTTGTTCTCTTGGTATGGGGAAAGTTATGGTGATCTGAGCAACAAGAATTAAGCGGTGGCCTAAGATTCCTAAAAACACCTCGGCCACCATAGAGTGTACTGTAATTCAAAGGAGCATGCTCGAATTTCAAGCTATTAGTTTTTGGGGTGGTTTTTTTTCGAGAATTTCGCAACAAAACGTTACGAAATCTGAATCGATTTCGTAAACAGCTCTGGTAGTCCTGGTCTTTGAGATTTTACAATGGCCGAGTGGCCGGATTCTCGGCCAGAATGAATCATTTCTCAAATAACCATAGAAACTATCAGTTTTCAGTGATGAGCTCTGAATTGAAGGCCGCCATTGTGATCGACGTTGGAAGTGGTGTCACGAAGGTTAGTGACTTGTTTGAGCAGTTGAAAAAGTATGTTCCAATTACTCGATTTTTATGAAACATGGTGAATGTATCAAGCAACTTTAGATCTTCATTTTTGTAGTTGACAACTTTTTACGAAATTCATAATCAAGTCAGTAATGTCGCGTCTCAGATCATTGGCCCGAAAAAATTGGAAGTTTGCACCGTTTTGATGTCGACTATATGCTACGTAATTCACTCAGCAACTTTCGTAAAGAGTTGTCAACTACAAAAATAAATTTCTAGAGTTGCTTGATACATCCACAAAGTTGTATAGAAATCGAGTGATTGGAACATCATTTTCAACTGCTCAAAGTTTATCATTTTGCACCACTGTATCCTGTAGTAGACACACTTTCCATACCATCACTTTGACCGTAATTATCTCGGCTCCTGTAACAGATGTCAAAAATGGGTCAACTAAGGAAATGTTGCTCGTGATGTGTGAAACATTTTGTTGGTTGACAACTTTTTGATATCTCCCACGGGAATCGAGATAAATAAGATCAAACTTTACGGTAACGATTAGCGCATCGAATCATGTGAAAATCATCTGAGCGTTTTGCTAGCTTTCACTTCGAATTTGTTAGGTCAGTTTGTCTTAATCCCAAATTATTAGAAAATTATTAGCTGAGAAAGCCGATCAACTTTTAATTCCATCCTATGTGTTTTAGGTTGGACTCGCCAGCGAAATCGAACCACGACACATCTACCCCTCGATCGTCTCCTACCCCAAGAAGTGGCTCAACACGACATCCATTGATATCAAGATCGGAGAGACCTCCGGCCTCCACACCCCCACCTACCCCATCGATCATGGCGTCATCAGAAGTTCAGAAGACTTCGAAAAGCTCGTGGAGCACTCTGTCGATCTGCTCCATGTGCCCAAGGGAGAGCACCCGATCCTCCTGACCCATGCGATGGGAGCTCCCAAGAAGGACAAAGAGGATAAGTTGGAGCTCGTTCTTGAAACCCTCGACGCGAAGTTCGCTCTCATCGGAAATCAATCTGTGTTGACGCTGTTTGCCGCTGGCCGCACTACAGGAGTCGTCGTGGATTGCGGTCATGGCGCAACTCTGGTGGTGCCGATTGTTGATGGGAGGCCAATTGCGCATGCGGTTCGAAATCTGGAGATCGGAGGATGTGATCTCACCGAAAGTCTCCTGCATTCTCTCAGCCATTGTTCTGAGTCGGGATCGGCATGGGTGGCCGCGGTTGGGAAGATCAAAGAAGCTGCCTGCTACGTGGCATTGGATTTCGATTCTGAGAAGTTGATCAGCGAGGAGATGCTCGTGGAGGTTCCGGGAAGACACGATGTTCTCATTGAAAGCGATCGCTACAAAATTCCAGAGATGCTCTTCCAGGTGAGGTGACAGTGATTATGAGAATCCACTAGAGTATTCTGAAGGGTTGCGAAGGGATTCTTAGGGTTCCTGGAAGATTCTGAATGGTTCTTAGATTCTGCAAGACTCCCTATAATCATAGTATCATGTTTGCAGAGAAATGGAGGTCTCCCTCAACTCATTCTCGAGGCTATTATGAGCTGTCCCGATCATCTCCACAATATGATGTTTCAAAATATAGTTGTTGGTGGAGGAACTGCAAATCTACCAGGATTAATTGGGAGATTGGAAAAAAATTTAAAGAGCCTAACGGCAAAGTGAGTTTTTGTTTTCGCTTTTTCTGGTTCTTGAAACAACTCTTTCTTCAGAGACTCCAAGATCTGCATCATCTCTTTCAACACGCCGGAGAGACTTTCATGGTATGGTGGAGCTGCGCTCGCGTCTTTGGAGAACTTGAAGATGAGCCCGTGGATCACCAAAGGGCAATATTTGGAGCACGGACCATCTGTGGTCCACACTGCTCCATACTAGGGCTCCCTTCATCTCCACCCTTCTTCAGCGTTGCATGTACATATGTTCATAATCCAAATTTTGTAACTTTTCATTTTATACTTCATCAAAAAATTCCAAGTGTTTGATGCAATAAAAAGTGGTCAGTTCATTTGACAAATTCTAGCATTTACTGCAGTGGCGGTCTTCAGCGATCCATGGATTTGATTCTTGGCGGAATTCCGAAAGAATGCGTAGAGGAAGTGGTCTAGAAATGGATCAATTTAGGATTCAAATTTTTCGGCCATCTGCGACTATTAGGACATATAAAGACTCACCTCTCAAAATCTCCTTGTACTCCGAAACAATAACCATAAAAGCGATACTATCAAACGGGGGATACAACCCGACCATGGAGAACAACCACCCCGTCTGCCAATCGATTTTCAGCCCAAAACTAGGCGGAATCAGAGGACTCATTAGAACTGGAAGAGCTGGCATGAAAATGAAGATAGTGGGTCCGAGACTTTGAAAAATGAGAGCTTTGAAAAACTGAATGTGCAGTTTTCGATTGTAGACGGAGAACTTCTCGAGCTCTTGTTTCATGTTTAGGTGCATTTTGATGCTACAAAACAGGATGACGAGATAGTGGAAGGATACGAGACAGCAGACAGAAATCAAGTAGCTCAGATTTTTCCATCTGATGGAGCCATCGGAGGAATATGGGGTGAAGATGAATCGAGGAAGTGTGGATTGGGGGAAGAGGTAGTTTTCGGAGATGACGGCTCTGAAAAAACAAAGAGATGCCTAAACTGTCAAATTGTATTTTTTTTTCAAAATATCACGTTGCCAGATTGTCAGATGGTGAATACATGTATCGTATATTGCGTATATTGTGTATATCGAACTACCAGATTCTGAGATTGACGGTGTGTCGATTTCTCGATTTGGAAACCTGCCACTTGAGAACTTGACCATCTGACAATCGGATAGTTGGACAGTACAATCTTACAAAATTTTCAACTTGTCAGATTTGTACCTCACCTCACATAACCATCCGAGTACTCATCTGGAAGCCCCAACCAGTATACTGTAGCAGCATAATACACTCCAGGAAGAAACGGATAGAGCAACCATACCGCATTTTCAAAGTTTTTTAAATTTTTGGTAAGATCCGACCCCAGCAGAGACAAAAATCGATAAACAAACTGGACAGCTATCGAGGCCACAACCACCACATAAAGCCCCGCCCACAGAACAAGAGCAATTCGGAGAACTTGTTCTGAAAGTCCACTTGTGTTCAGACTGAAGTAGGAAAGAGAGTTATTGTAGTTATGGGCGAATGGCTTGGTGAAGACTTTGAGTCCCGAGAAAACGACTCCAAGAGGGCAAAATATATTAGCAGTTTTTTATAAGTACCGTAGACATGCTTGACATGGAATACGGTCAGATAGATGAAGTAGAGATTCAGAGGGAGACTGATGGAGAATCCAACGATGGAGAAGATGCGTGGGAGACGGTAGTCGAGCATTTGAAAGAAGAATGGCAGAACTTATGACATGAAGGGGGTAGTGTGTCTTGGCGATACAGGAAACTGGAGCCAAGACATAACACTTTTTTCAATTTCCGTTCTAACGGTGCTGTAGTGATAGGGATGTCTTGTTTTGATAGTGCGCCGAGGTTCTGAGTTTCTGAACTTCTGAAAGTCTGAGATTCGAAGCATCTGTTGTGTTGGAATTCCGACTCAAAGGAGGAACTACATATATGTACCAAAGAAAACTTTACATCCGGCGGAAGAAATAACTAGAAGATTCAGAATCCCCTTCATGTTTCTTTAACCTGGTCATTTTTCGCTTCGAAGTTTTATAGGTTATTTGAAAGTTACGAACGATATGATTTTTTTTTCACTAGTTGATCAAATGGGAGAACTATTTCCATTCGAACGATTCGTTTAATGATGGTTGTATTATGGTGGAGCAATGAATTTGGAAACCCAAGGTTCATGAAACATATTGCGTTGAAAATTTGTGTTTATTAGAAACAACTTGTATTATAAACAATGACAGTGAGAGCAAAAATGATTATTCAGATTTCGTCGAAAATGAGATGGAGGATGACCTCGTCGGGAGTCTCCTCGTCCCGAACTGTCTGCACGTAGAGACACAAGTCCTTATTGCGTGAACAAGTGAGACGGTACTGTCTGAAAAAACCAACATTGAAATCTCGGATCACACCAACTTCTGAAAGAACTTACCCATCTCGAGTCTCCATGTTGAAACTTCTTGGACAATGAATCCACTCCACGAATTCGTTGTAGAGATCTGTGGATACATTGAAGGACCAATGGGTCGCTCTGTCCTCCCTTCCGAACTCCCATAGTCTCAGGAGAGAATGTACGAAGTCTTTAGGATCACGAAGGGCACACGATAATTCGGATTCGAGATGGATTCGGTATTGGGAGTGTAAGCGAATCACTCTTTGATTTCTACAGTAGAACGGAGCAATCAGCATGTCAGTGTCGATGTATGGCACATCCACCCAATTCGCGATTTCAGCCGTCTTCAGTGGGAAGCTGTCACGGGAGACCATCTTCTCCATCACCGATTCGCAACACTTTCCGAGAAACACGACATTTTCCACGTGGAGATTGATGTTGGAAATTGGGCAACATCCGATTTCGAAAGTCTTGACGTTGACTGATTTCCCACCAAACGCCTTCTCCAGAAACGTCTTGACGACCACCTCGACTGGAGCTTTTGTACGGATGAGTGTCGGTTTCTTGTTGACAGTGAATTGGATGAAGTCGGTTTCCTCCACCGGTTTGAAAGACATGAGTCGCTTGAATTTGTAGGTTGCGTCGTCAATTTCGACTTCTCCTCCGTCAACGCGCAGAATTTCAATGTTCAGAGGAAGTTTCTTGAAGACGGAGTTGACAACTGGAGATCCCGAAAACAGAAGAAATCTGGAAATCGGGGATTTTCTATGATAAATGGAAGAGTAACTAACCTTTGAGAGAATAGCATGTGCGAGAGGACGGATTTCATGGAAAGGTAGGTCATTGGCTTGCTTTCAGTAGACATGGTGATGTGAGTACGAGGGCTGGAAAATGGAAATATTGGTTTTTGGGCAGGAGGAGGGGGAGGGTGAGAAATCGAAGATGAGTGAGGAAGGGAGAACTCAAACTGAATGAATGGATGTTCTGAATCGACAATGGATAGAGTGACACACAATGCGGGAACTCCAGGTGTGTGCATGTGAAGGTGAATGTGAAGACACTCCCTTCTTGTGTTGTCACATTGTCAACTATTGATGTCTCATAGTGAGACACCAGGTGTACATGAGATGGGTAATTATGGAGTACAAAAGAGTGGGTGCCGACCAGTGTTCAAGTGGAGCAAAAGGAGAGACTTGAATTAGAAAAGTTGTTAACAGACATACACTGAACAAGAACAAAATGTGTCAAAACTGAATATTCACTGAAAGAACTTCTCGTCAATCTAAATATTATACTTATACAAACTTGATCAATGTGGAGTACCGGACAAAAAGATATCACATTCAGTGATTTTTAGTACAAAATGGCCAACTTTGAGCAGTTGAATTATGGCTCCAACGATCCGATGTTTTTGAAGATTTGTGAGTTTGTTAAGCAACCCAAGATCTTCATTTTTTAGCTGACAATTTTTTGCGAGAACTGAAGACACATTAGTTAGGTCGTCATAAATTTTAGAAGCGCCGAAAAGTTCGAAATTTGCACTAACGTGAACCGAATTCGGAGGTTGCGTCGAATTCGCTGATCTATCTGGTTTGACAGATTACCAAGAGAAGTTGTCAACTGCAAAAATGAAGATCTTGGATTGCTTAACAAACTCTCAAAACTTCAAAGTAATCGGAACGCTGGGAACTATTTTTCAGCTGCTCAAAGTTGGCCATTTTTCACTAAAAAACATAAAATGTGATATCTCTTTGTCCGGTACTGTACTATTAATTTACAGCCAATTTCTGCGACAAACGATTACTCATTACGAGAAAGGAATGAACGAATCAATCTGATTGGGAACTCTAATTCACAAAAGCTAAAATTTCGGGTCAGAAAACTATAGGTTAGTGAGGGAGAGGTTGGAGAGGGTAAGAAATCGAATATGAGTAATGTAGGATGGAACCAAACTGAATCGATCGTTGGTAGTGGGACACACAAGGCGGGAACTGTTGGCCTCTTGTCTGGGAACTCGAGGCGTGGGAGACAGACAGACTCGGCGGCGATTCTTTCGTACGTCATTGTTTCCCATCACATACTCACTTCTAGTCGTAAATCGTTGACAATGTGACAACCCCAGAAGGGAACTCCAGGTGTGTCTTCACATTCACCTTCACATGCACACACCTGGAGTTCCCGCCTTGTGTGTCACTCTATCAACTGTCGATTCAGAACATTCATTCAGTTTGCGTTCTCCCTTCCTCACTCATCTTCGGTTTCTCACCCTCCCCCTCCTCCTGCCCAAAAACCAATATTTCCATTTTGCAGTCCTCGTACTCACATCACCATGTCTACTGAAAGCAAGCCAATGACCTACCTTTCCATGAAATCCGTCCTCTCGCACATGCTATTCTCTCAAAGGTTAGTTACTCTTCCGTTTATCGTTGAAAATCCCTGATTTCCAGATTTCTTCTGTTTTCGGGATCTCCAGTTGTCAACTCCGTCTTCAAGAAACTTCCTCTGAACATTGAAATTCTGCGCGTTGACGGAGGAGAAGTCGAAATTGACAACGCAACCTACAAATTCAAGCGACTCATGTCTTTCAAACCGGTGGAGGAAACCGACTTCATCCAATTCACTGTCAACAAGAAACCGACACTCATCCGTACAAAAGCTCCAGTCGAGGTGGTCGTCAAGAAGTTTCTGGAGAAGGCGTTTGGTGGGAAATCAGTCAACGTCGAGACTTTTGAAATCGGATGTTGCCCAATTTCCAACATCAATCTCCACGTGGAAAATGTCGTATTTCTTGGAAAGTGTTGTGAATCGGTGATGGAGAAGATGATCTCCCGTGATAGCTTCCCACTGAAGACGGCTGAAATCGCGAATTGGGAGGATGTGCCATACATCGACACTGACATGCTGATTGCTCCGTTCTACTGTAGAAATCAAAGAGTGATTCGCTTACACTCCCAATACCGAATCCACCTCGAATCCGAATTATCGTGTGCCCTTCGTGATCCTAAAGACTTCGTACATTCTCTCCTGAGACTATGGGAGTTCGGAAGGGAGGACAGAGCGACCCATTGGTCCTTCAATGTATCCACAGATCTCTACAACGAATTCGTGGAGTGGATTCATTGTCCAAGAAGTTTCAACATGGAGACTCGAGATGGGTAAGTTCTTTCAGAAGTTGGTGTGATCCGAGATTTCAATGTTGGTTTTTTTCAGACAGTACCGTCTCACTTGTTCACGCAATAAGGACTTGTGTCTCTACGTGCAGACAGTTCGGGACGAGAAAACTTCCGACGAGGTCATCCTCCATCTCATATTCGACGAAATCTGAATAATCATTTTTGCTCTCACTGTCATTGTTTATAATACAAGTTGTTTCTAATAAACACAAATTTTCAATGCAAGCTATTTCATGATCCTCGGGTTTTTTTAATTCATGGGTTCGCTCTCACCGTTAATACAACCATCATTAAACGAATCGTTTAAAAGGAAGGAGGAGGGTAAAGATCTTGAATGTTCGAAATGTTTATTTACAATACAGGATTATATACAAAAAGGTATTTGTATGCATTCGATAATTAGACAACTGGAAGTGCTGGAGTTTCTGGAATTGGTGGAACAACTCCTCCTTGCAGAGTCTTGGCAAGCTGGGAAGCGATGAAGAAGATGGTATCGACCTCCTGAAAAACAGAGAGAATGAGAGAATATGATTGAGTGAACTGACAATTGGGGATTGCTGTTTGAGTGCATCGATAGCTTGAGTCTGTTGTTCAATGGTTTGGTTCTTGTTGATGATGGCAGTGATTTCATCCAAAACAGATGGAAGACCGGAAAGAACACTGGCGATTTGAGTGAGAAGTTGAGAGACGATTTCAAGTACAAGTTGAAGAAGACCCTGAGAAAAGATACTGTATGAAAATGATCGAACATCAGAACTCACTCCGAGACCAGCCCCCGAAAGCACATTATCTAGTTGAGAGACAAGTTGATCGAGTGGAAGACCTGATTGGAGAATAGTCGTTACTTGATTCAGAACTTCTGGTGGAATCTCAGTGATGTTTCCGAGGACTCCTGATCCCAGAGAACCGAGAAGATCACTCAGAATACTGGCATCTCCGTTTCCGAGAAGGTTTTCAAGGATCCCTCCGACTCCTCCGTTTCCTCCATTTCCTCCGAGTAGTCCTCCTAATCCCAAGAGACCTCCATCATTTCCTCCTCTTCCGAGTACTCCTCCGATGGCTGGAAGAGCTGATGCGAGAGCAAGGGAAGCGATCAGAGCAATGGCGACTTTAGATGAACACATGACTGCAAGTTTTCAGAATTGGTATTGTAGAAATGGAACTGAATGAGAAATGGATACTTTCAGCGACTTACAGCACTGTTTTTATACTGTTGAATGTCACACATCAATGAACATTCTGATTTTAGAATCAGTGTTTTGTTATTGGATTATGTAAATCAGAGGGTTTGGATATTGTTTATGGATAGATACAGATACTGTCACAGACTCTGATCATGACCAATCATTTGATAACGATAATTAAGGAGATCGGTGGAAACGAGGCTATGGCTTAGATCCAAAAGAACGAAGACCAGCATCTTCCAATGTTACAGTTGTAACGGGTCAAATGTTTGTATGCAAATTCTGATAGCGACATGATGATAGTGAGTGACCGTCTGGTGTTCGTAGATCAACTGTTTTGAATAAGTATCTAGTTTGAAAAATAGAATCAGAGTATTGCTCAAAAATTAATCTGACACTTTGTTCCAGTCTGACAGAGATCTCGTTCTATTTTTCTGTATAAAAGTCAGCGCACTTGTCAGGTTAACCATCAGCTTCTCATTCAGTTCCATTTCTACAGTCCAATTCTGAAAACTTGCAGTCATGTGTTCATCTAAAGTCGCCATTGCTCTGATCGCTTCCCTTGCTCTCGCATCAGCTCTTCCAGCCATCGGAGGTGTGCTCGGAGGAGGAGGAAATGATGAAGGTCTCTTGGGATTAGGAGGAATACTCGGAGGAAACGGAGGAGTCGGAGGGATCCTCGGAAACCTTCTTGGAAGTGGCGATGCCAGTATTCTGAGTGATCTTCTTGGTTCTCTGGGATCAGGAATCCTCGGAAACATCACTGAGATTCCACAAGAAGTTCTGAATCAAGTAACGACTATTCTCCAATCAGGTCTTCCACTCGATCAACTTGTCTCTCAACTAGATAATGTGCTTTCGGGGGCTGGTCTCGGAGTGAGTTCTGATGTTCGATTATTTTCATAAAGTATCCTTTTTCAGGGTCTTCTTCAACTTGTTCTTGAAATCGTCTCTCAACTTCTCACTCAAATCGCCAGTGTTCTTTCCGGTCTTCCATCTGTTTTGGATGAAATCACTGCCATCATCAACAAGAACCAAACCATTGAACAACAGACTCAAGCTATCGATGCACTCAAACAGCAATCCCCAATTGTCAGTTCACTCAATCATATTCTCTCATTCTTTCTGTTTTTCAGGAGGTCGATACCATCTTCTTCATCGCTTCCCAACTTGCCAAGACTCTGCAAGGAGGAGTTGTTCCACCAATTCCAGAAACTCCAGCACTTCCAGTTGTCTAATTATCGAATGCATACAAATACCTTTTTGTATATAATCCTGTCTTGTAAATAAACATTTCGAACATTCAAGATCTTTACTCTTCTCCTTCCTTTTAAACCCGAATATAAACAGTGAGCAATCCTTTATGATGAGCAATTACATTACGCTACAACATAGTTTGCAGCAGCGTTAGAATCCGACGGATTAGCCGGCTTCGGGTCGGTTGTTCCCACTGACCCACTCACAGTTGATGGTCCCACATCGGCTGTGCACCCTAATAGGCACTTTTCTGTAAGAAAAATCGTGATGTAAGATTCCAGAGTCAGTGGACTTCTTCTCTCACCTTTGATAACCTTTCGGTACTCTGACACAATGAGCATGAAACCAATACTATCGAATGGAGGGTACACCCCAACAACCGAATACAGCCATCCCGTTTGCCAACTGAACTCAACCCCCAGATACGGTGACAACATTGGAGCGATGAGAATCGGAACAACGGGTAGTACGAGGAAAATAGTTGGGCCGAGACTCTGCACGACAAGCGCGTGGAAGAACTGCTTCTGGAGTTTGCGATTCTTCACGGAGAACTTCTCCAACTCCTTCTGCATGTTCAGGTGCATTTTGAGTCCGCAGTACAGGATGACGAAGTAGTGGAACCAGATGGACACGACTCCCGAGGCGAGGAAGCTCAGGTTTTTGACCCGGAGAGAGCCGTCGGAGGCGTAGGGGACCATGGAGAAGCGAGCGATGTCCGAGGTGAGGAGGCCGTAGGTTTTGAGGATGGTGTCTCTGGAAATGGTCAAAGGAATCTCGGAATCTCACTGACCCAGTTTCCCTGAACTCACTTGATACAATCGTCCGAGTAGTCATCCGGAATGCAGAACAAATAAAACGACAGACTATAGAATCCACCTGGAATCAACGGATAGCCCATCCAGACTAACGACGGCATCCGATCGAACTTCCTGGCCTTCTCCGTGTCGAACAAACACAGGTACCGGTAAACGAACTGCACGGCGATCAGCGCCATGATCACCAAATAGATGCCGGCCCATGTGGCGAGAATGATTTGAAGGGAGAGTTGAGAGAGCCACGTGTTCACACTGAAGAACATGATGCACTTGTTGAAGTTGTGAGCGAACGGGCGGACGATGGTCTCCAGACCGGAGAAGAGGATGCCGCACACGGCGAACATGATCACCATCTTCTTGTAGGTTCCGACGACTTTTCGGATGTGGACTACGGTCAGATAGATTACGAAGGAGTTGGCGAGGAAGCTGGCGCAGAAGCCGAGTTTCGCGAAGAGACTGGGGATTTCGAAGTTGATCATGATCTTAAAATGAGAAATTTTTAAGAAGTCATCATTTGAGAATCTGAGAATCTGAAGATCTTCGAATCTCAGTCTACAGAAAAGGCAACAAAAGAAGACTAACGGAAATCAAGAAATGTACAGAATATATAGTGACATGTAACGGAAAACAAACACGGCAATCTTTGAGAATCAGAAAAATACATTTTTTCGAGAAGAATCTTGTCTGGGCTAGACTAGAGAAGAGAGGATAACACAAACTACAGAGAAGACATCTGATGGATTCTGAGAGATTCTGAGAGTTTCTGAGATTCTGAGATTCGGAGATTATCAAATGTTCTGAGAGATTTTGAAAGGTTCTGAGAGATTCTGAGAGATTCTGAGATTTGGAGATTCTGAAAGTGCAAGATTTTAGGAATCTGAGATTCAGCATTCAAATTTCTAATAAGTTTTTCCATGGCTCTATTTTGAGTTTTGAGCTTTTTGAGCTCATCAAGAACACCATTCAAATCGAAGAGACTTACTTCATTTCCTGTTTTTGACAAGATTGCCAATAAAAAAACCAAAAACAAAAGACTCTCCAACTTTTGAGTCATAAAAAACGGATAAATGTTTTTGTTATCAAAAATAAAAACTACAATACTCGCTCTTATGATTTTTTCCAATTAACACCAGAGTTCCGGTCCTGTCTATGAGAGTCGTGTGAGAAAATAAAAGTGAGCAATGAGTACGAATTTTCATATCGAAAATCGTGAGAAGCCGGATGTCAGAAAGTTGTCCGAAATGAGAACCACCGCCTAGACACGGAAAACTTGGACATTTATCATCAGACTGATATCACGTATGCATAATTTTGTGTCGCTTCCGCTCGAACAATTTTTCCGTTTCTTTTTGGTATAATCAGAAAACATGTTGAGAATCAGAAACGAATGATCATAGAAAACACAGAAAAACATGAAAAGAGTCATCAGGATTCTGAGATTTTGTAGGAAATCACTGAACGATGAAGATATTTTCGATGAGATACGAAACTCCGCATATGATGTTTGGCTCCGCCCACTTTTCGAACCAGGAATAGGCTTCGAAAACTTGGATCTAAACTTTTAAGAGGAACAGCGGAAAAATTAGAGATCCATAAAAACTGGAACAACTCACCAAAAAACGCAATCATTTCTTCTTGTCGTCGGGGGGAGGAACTCGGAAGATTATCATTGCTCATCATGCAGGATTGCTCAGCATTAACACCAGCAGATTCGTTTGGTTTCTACTGGCTGAGGATCGTACTGAGACGACGAGCTGGAAAGTTTAGGATGTTTTTTACGACTTTCAGTTTTGACCTACCATTTTCCGGGTTCTCCTTCAAAAAGTACCGATCGAAGTTGGACGATGTTCGAATTAGAGGAACATGACGAATTTCGATTTCAGTAAAGGTTTCAAGATGACTTAATATAGGAAGAGGATCCCGATCTTTCATGAAAATCAAGAAAAAACTCATCTTCGCCCCATACTCCTCCGATGGCTCCATCAGATGGAAAAATCTAAGCTACCTGATTTCCGTCTGCTGTCTCGTATTTTTCCACTATCTCGTCATTCTTTTTTGCGGCGTCAAAATGCACCGAAACAAGAAGCAAGAGCTCGAGAAGTTCTCCGTCTACAATCGAAAACTGCACATTCAATTTTTCAAAGCTCTCATTTTTCAAAGTCTCGGACCCACTATCTTCATTTTCATGCCAGCTCTGCCAGTACTAATGAGTCCTCTGATTCCGCCGAGTTTCGGGCTGAAAATCGATTGGCAGACGGGGTGGTTGTTCTCCATGATCGGGTTGTATCCCCCGTTTGATAGTATCGCTTTTATGGTTATCGTATCGGAGTACAATGAGATTTAGAGAGGTGAGTCTTCACATGACCTAATAGTCGCAGGTGGCCGATCTTTCCAACTTCTCACAATAAGTACCGGTCACTTTCACAACCATTGCATGTATCTTGTTTTGATGATCTTCAAATAGTACGATTTTCAGACCACTTCCTCTCCACATTCTGGCGGACTTCCGCCGAGAGTCAAATCCATGGATCGCTGAAGACTGCCACTGCAGTAAATGTTAGAATTTGTCGATTGAACTGATCACTTTTTATTGCATCAAAGACTTTGAATTATTCGGTGAATGATAAAAAGGAAAGTTATAAAATTTGGACTGTACAGACATGAAAAGCTCAATGAAAATATCAATTTTTTTTTTGGATTTTCAATTCACCATCCGATCCCTCGTACATTTCTTGCCACATTATCTAAATACCCAAAAGTTTCAAGAAACTCGACCAAACTCTAAAAAAGACTCGAGTTCTTTTTTTTTGGTCAATAAAAAATAAACACATTTTCTCTCGTGATTTCATTATATATGTACATGCACATGGCTATAATTTTAGAACAAACTTTCATTTTTTTCCTCTCTGTTTTTGATAATATAATATAAACATTTTTCTTTGTAAGTCTTCGATTATTTGCCAGACTTTTGAAAATTTAGAAACATCTGAAATTTGAGTTCTCGGGAAATTAGAACCCAAAGCGTTCTGATCCTTACGGTTGCCTCAGAGACCTTCAAATCCCTTGTTGATTCTTCTGAATCCTTTAGAATCCCTCAGAATCCCATTTTCAGAAAATGAAGGATCATCCATTCTCATCCTCGTCCGAAGACTATGACCCCAGTGACCTCTACCAAGACTATGACATTTTCGAGAAAGGTCATCGAAAAGTCACAATCAACTGGAGACTCTTATTATCTATCATTGATATAGTCTATGTTCTGGATACTACAGTAACCTGCCTCAGTATCCTCACAAACCTCCTTCATCTGATGGTCTTGACACGAAAATCGATGCGAAGAAATGTGATCAACATCATCATGATCGGAATTTCGACCTGCGATATTCTGTGGCTCTCTCTTGCCACATTTCTAGTCTTTGGAAATTCCATAGATGGACTCGATGAGTGCACTAATAGCCCGTATCTAGTGGCAATCTATGTGGATTGGACTATCATGACACTTTTCGATATCACTAGAAGATGTTCCACGTATCTTGGACTTTTCATGGCCTTCTTTCGGATGCTGACAGTCCTGTTTCCGATGAGTCGGATTGCAAAATCAATCAATAAGTCGATATCTGGAATTTTGCTGGTTCTGGGGACAGCGGTGGTTTGTGGTGTTTGGGATACGTCGTTTTATTTGCACTATTCGATAAGGAATTTGAAAGGGAAGAAGGAGTAAGTGTGAGATTTCAAAACTGGGACCGTTTGGTTCTAAACCGTCTCGGTTTTTTATAGAATCGAAGTTCTAGAACTTCTCAGTCTCGGTAGCCTGTGGCAACCTGCGCAAATTTCTAGAAGTCGAGATACAGCCTTCGAAAGATGGTAAACAGCCGTGGGAATGGAAAAAAGGCCATCTTTCGGAGCCTATATCTCAGTTTCTAGAAGTTTGCGCAGGTAACCACATAGCGCATTGGAAAGCCCTAATTCTACTTTATATATGAGCCAATTTACAGAAAATTCTCAGAGGTACCCTAAAGCGGGTTTCCTGGTTAGATAGCTATTCTGAATCGTTTCAAAATGGGTTTCTCGATCCAGGATGGGATTCTAGACATGAGTATCTTCAAAGTATTCGGATTTTCCAAAACCTCAAACCTTTAATACGCCACCTAGTTGGATTTTCTCAAGTTTTTCACTTCGAATCATGGTTTTCGGAAACTAAGAAACTAGGCTACACTTCACTACTTTCCAGGGAACCGGAAAACATCAAAACCTGAAATTCCAGTTGCAATGGCAAAAAGTACAAAGTGGACACCTACGAATACACGGATCTCCCCAGCCAACAGTCCACAATGGAAGCCTACGCCCTAGTCGACAGCATCTCTCATTTAGCCAACAGTGCCCTATACCTCCTAATTACCGTAATCCTCGTCCTCCAACTTCGAAAAATTCAAGATCGCCGGAAGAGCCTCCATCAGAAAGAAGAGGACAAAACGTTAATTGTAATCGTGTTCGCTGCTCAATTTTTTGTCTGTGAAACTTTCTATGGCCTCATTTTTCTCGCTGATACCTATTGGGCTCCCAAAGATGTCAATGTTCTGTGAGTGACTTTTCATGGCCAAGGATCCCACATTCCCATATTTTTCCAGATTCACCATCAACCGAATCTTATTCATGTCGGCGACTCTATTCGCCCTAAACTCTTTCTTTCAAAGTACAGTATCCATTTTCCTCTCTGCTCAATACCGTAAAACAGCTAGAGAAGTCTTTGTCTTCTGGAGGAAGGCCAAGAAAGTGGTAAGATAGAAGATTTTTATTACATAACAAAATTTCGAAAATTTTCAGCAAATTGTGTCAGTGTCCTCGGAGAGAAACTTGGTGCTTCAGAATTCTAGTACAACGAGAAGTCGAATTGGAAAAATTGATTGATTGCTTGCTCATCACAAAGAATTGCTCAAATTTTGTAAACTTTATTCTAATTGAATCATCCGGTTCCTTTGAGAACTGCTGGCTCGTGACCACGCTTGATGTGGGGACACTGAGACGATGTGCTGAAAGCCTTAGTTTCTTTTTTGGGATTTGTAGACTTTTGATCTACCATTTTTCGATTGCTCCTCCAAAACGTTCGGATCCAAGTTTGACGGTGTTCGAAAGAGAGGATCATGGGGAATGTTGATTGGAAGAGGGAGTTCAGGACGAGAAGAATTGGGAGGAGGCATTGGAGTTTTTTCAGGATGCATCTGGAATTTTAGATATCAGGGAAATCTGAGAATTTTTCAGAATCTTAAAATCCTTCGGAATCCTTCAGAACCCTCGAATCTTACCTCAAATCGCGATCCTTTCCGTCTTTTCCATCTTTCCAAAACTCCGCCAAGATTACTGTAGATTGTAAAAGTCCATACAAAAAATAAAGCGATCCATAAAAAATCACCAAAATTGAGCGATCCTCAACTTTCCGATCGAAATAAGTTCCTTTTCGGATTTTCAATTTTCGAAGTTGGAAAATTAGGAAAATTGTCAGGAAGAAAAAAAGGATGGTGGTGAACAGATAATAAATGGATTCCAGGTTTTGAAAAAGTTCCAAAGTTTTTCGTTGATTTTGAAGGGTGGTATACTCGAAGTAGTCGAATTTGATTTTGAAGCCGTTGCAACTGAAAATTTTGAGATTTGCAGGTTTGGAGACTTCGAGATTTCAAGATTTCAAGATTTCGAGACTTCGAGACTTCGAGATTTCGAGATTACAAGATTTCGAGACTTCGAGACTTCGAGACTTCGAGACTTCGAGACTTCGAGACTTCGAGACTTCGAGACTTCGAGACTTCGAGACTTCGAGACTTCGAGACTTCGAGACTTCGATATTCTTTGCAACTCACTCTCTCTTCCCTCTCAAATTCCGCACCGAATACTGTAGCCAATACGTCCCATCCCAAACTCCGCAAAAAACCACTGTCAAAAAAATGATCGAAAAGCCAACACCTCCATCGTTGACACTCTTCCGCAAAGTCTTGCTTCTCAACACGGAAATTCGAAAAACCAGCATGAAAATCGTCAAAACCAAAGAACATCTTCTGGAGAAATCGTAGAAAAAGGAGAAAATCCAATCAATGAAAATGGCAGTCTTTGAAAAACTTCCATGACAATCGTCCAGAGGGGAAAACTCGGAGATTTTCAGAATATGAAGAAAAAGAAAAATCAGGTAGAAAAATGTGATGGGGATCATCGAAAAATTGGTAAAGTTGGTTCTCATCCATTTTCGGGTGAGCAATACGAGAAATAGACAATTCGATAATAGCGCCAAAATCGATACAGTAATCTCGATAGTATTCTGGAGAATCATATTTTCAGCCAAAAATTCGAAAATCTCAATATAAATACATGTCGGCGCCGGAAGTATATATCCAAATGTCTCCACCCCCGGAAAACAAGGAGAAATCGCGTAGAAATTTAGTCTGGAACATAATTGAGGGGCTGATAGCCAAAGTGAAATCATTTTTTGAGAGAAAAATAATTTTTAGAAAAGAATGATTTTTTAGTGAATACATACATCGGTGTAGTATGATTGTATGATATCAAAAATTGGGAAACTTGAAAACTGAGATTTTCAAAGATCCAAATGAATATTGAAAAATTGAATTTAGACAGTACTGGCCAAAAAGAATGCGAAGTTTTTGATATTCAGAGCAAAACGGTCAACTTTGAAGACTTGTAAATCAGTTCTCAACGGACCGATTCTTTTGAAAATTTGTGGATGTATTAAGAAACTCCAGATTTTCATTTTTGTAATTGACAACTTTTTACGAAAACTGCAATCTAGTTAGTTATGTCCCGCATACCTTGAAATTCGGTACATTTCAGTGCAAATTCGACCTTTTTCGGAGCTACTGCGACATAACTAACTTGCTGAAAATTTTCGAAAGAAGTTGTAAACTACAAAAATGAAGATCTAGAGTTGTTCAATACATCACCAAATTTTTAGAGAAATCGGTCCGTTAAGAACTGATTTACAAGTTTTCAAAGTTGACCCCGTTTTTCACTGAAAATCCACTGATTCGTGCCCAATAAAACTGGAAAAGATGATTAATCGAACTTTTTAGGTACATGTCTCGACTGAAGGCTTTGAACCTTTAGTTGAGTCGTTAGAGAACAATGATAAACTATCAACACGTTCATTGGTTTGAGAGAAAGACAGTAGTTTACCCTTTTCCTTGTTGTTCTTCTTTGCTGGGACAGTCGGCGGAGCAGATGGAGAGACCGCGGCTGGGGGCGACGTCATTGGACCAGATGCACGAAGATCCTTTGGAAGCTGTTGGGCATGAGACGACTCCATCCTTGGACACTTGGAGACGAGGACAGACTGTTTGTCTTAAACTGACTATTCCTCGGGAGACTTCGGCTTTTATAGTGGCGATATTCTTGTCGGCAGGTTTCTGGCACAGGTTCAGGAGCACAGGTTTCAGGGGCACAGGTTACAGGGCGCTTCTTGGAGTCTTCCTCTCTGGTCAAGGTTACGTGAGAATAGTAACTGGATAGATTCCTGTGGGGAATCATGTGAGTTGTGAAGATAGGGAATATTCTTCCGCAACAAATCATGTTTATAATCATATTGAAGTAAAAAAAAAACTGTCAAAAACAGCGAAAAAACGGGAAAAGATTTGCAAATTGAATTGAAAGTCGAGGTCAACATCCAAAAATCATGACACGGAATAATAGGAATGCTCAACGAATGATACAACAGAATGGTCCTCATAACAAACAAAACTTGACAGGTTGCATGACATCGAAAATTGGGAAATTCTAAAACAGGGTATTTTCACAAAATCGAATCGGATGAATAATACACAGAGGGAGTTTGATCGAGAACTATGGCATGGTCAGAAGTTGGTAGACTTTCCTTTCGGAGTAGAACCGAACTCTGGCGCGAGTACCACTTTTCGCTTCTATCCAGGTTGGCATCATCAGAATTCTGAACTCTCCGCGTACTCTGCAAAGAATGGAAATGTTTGATCATCAAACGTTGACGAAAACTCACTCTCTCATCTGTACTCCTGATTCGTCATTTCTTGTATTCGGGAACCCGGCGACTGTAAAGTTGATGCTTTCTACAGACAAGTACTCCAGTCTCGGACAATGTCCGTTTCGTCTCATCTCGACGAACGTCTTCATTTCCTCCTCATGGATCGTCGTATTTCGAAGCTCCACGACCACGCAACTTTTCATTGATTGCATTTGAATGGCGGAAATCCAGATGCCATTGTGAATCTCAACTCTTTGTGTAACCGAATCGAAAGGCGAATTGATAAGCGCCATAGATCCATCCAACACGGCTTGCCTCATCTGCAGAGTCCTCGTGACTTGTAGATTGTTCAGAGCCCATTCAGCGTTCACTCCAGACAGGGATTGCCGCTTTCAAGATCCAGAATCTCGATTTCACTTTGATGATTCGCGACTGCTCGAATAACTTTCATGTATTCTTCTTCCCGTACTTCTTCATTCGACTCAATGGAGGCGATCTTGCAGTTGAAAAGGGTCAGAAAATGCGACAACACTGTCTGAACTCCCGAAGATATGTCGCACAAAATCGCCAGATTTTCCTTCTGATCGTCGAACACGACTTTGAGTCTGGACCCAAGAATCGCCCGGTAATTGTCGACGTTCAGAATTCCAAATGTGTCCACCACATGAATCACGATTCCTTGATTAATCTCCACTCGCTTTGTTGTGAGATTCACATTCACAAAGTACTTTTGAGAATCCGAAAATGGAAGCAAGGTAGCCACCTTTTGTCGAGCACTGTGAGCACTCCAACCTGGAAAAATATGAATCAATTATTTTTGAAAAGTAAATTGTTACAAAGAGCTTGGCTGAAAAAACAACATGAACAACTCACAGCTCGATTGCGGTCATGTTTCTCAGAATCTCTTGAATCACCAGTGTTTCAGAACTTTCATCTTCGAATGTAGAGGCTGGTGGGGGAGACGACGTCGGAGAAGAGGAGTCGAAGTCAGTGTTCAGATAGTTTCAGGGGTAACGATAACTCGAGAGAAGAGACGCGAAGAGACGAAGAAGGTCGCGGAAGGTAGATCAAATTGAGATGAAGAAGGTCGCGGAAGGTAGATCAAATGTAGATTCACGAAATTGTTTCACATTCGGTCGAGTGGAGCGCATTTGTTCTTCTCGGCGCGGCTTCTCGGCGCGAAAACTAGAAAACCCAAAACACAAAATTAGAGAAATGAGAAACGGGCCAGGTCTTTTAGAATACGGTATACAGAGTACATACGGAAGTCTGTGATTTGAGATAAAACTGTTTATTCTTTAATAGTAAGCAATCAATATAATGAGTACAGGAAAGTCCAGATTTGAAAATGACAAAAGAATGTTCCAGATGCAGAATATTACAGAAGTATCATTAAACAACAAGCATTTGAACTTCCATCTTGAAAGAATTGTAGCAAACTCTTCCGATGACTCCGTCGTTTCTTTGGATTTGGACAGACCCAAAGATCCTTTTCATTTCTCCGTTCACTCTGAAAAACAGAATAGTTCAATTTTTAAAACGGCTTTTCAAACTCACTGCTTCTCTACAACGTCAGCGTTTCGATCTTCCAGTTGTCGATATCCGGGAAGAGTGAAGTCTGTCAGCTGCGATCCTTTGAAAGTTGCAGAAAAATGTTCAAGTTTCGGAAATTCTCCACGTTGCCATGACTCAAAGAACGACACCATTTGCTGGTTAGTGAACGATGTTAAAAAGAGATCAATGGCTTTACAGTTTGTCATAGACTTTAACTGTTTAGGAGTTATCCACGATGCATGACGAATGTATACGAAGCCGGAGGTCGACTGAAATGGGATGTTCAACGTCTCCATGAACTGTTTAGAAGGTTTTCCGTGGATTAAAAGCTTTTCCGTGGCGGGGGCATTCTCCAGCAAGCACATTGTTGATCTTCCTGCCAAATGCCCACCCATCTGTACGTCCAGACATTGAATCGTTGATTGTCTTGACATGACCATATTCAGAATGTCCATGTAAACAGCTGCGTCCACTTCCGGGAGACAGCGAATCAGAGAATCCGTAGTGCATTTGAAGACATGCATCAAATGAGCGAGCACTGTTCTCAATCCAGAATACCTGTCCTCAAAGAATGTGACCATTCTCTCCTTTTTCGGGTCAAATCTGATTCCATGCTCGGAATTGCCGAAACGCCGAAAATCATGAAGAACTGGTCGCGCAGTTTTCGTTTTCTCAATCACGATGGACAGCTGTCTGTTCACTGATATAGCAGTGTCGAACACGATCACATCGAGTTTGAAGTTTTTCGCACCGGAAAACTCCATCAGGGACGCCGACCGCTTGGAACATTGAGAAAACTCGAATCTGGAAAATATGAAAGTCGATTAGAATGCCAGCCAAAAAGGTACGCATTTTGGTGAATTTCAGTGCAAATTACGAACTTTTACGCCGCGTAACTAATTCAGGTGTGATTCTCTGAAAAAGTTGTCAACTACAAGAACAGCGACCTAGAGTTGCTTAATACACCCACCAAGTTATATAGAAATCGATTCATTGGAACACAGTTTTTCAACGGCTTAAAAATGATCATTTCTCACTGTAAACCCTCAATCAAAGACAACAACTTCACAACTTACAATTCAGTGACATCTAGATTCCTTAGAATCTCCTCAATAACCAAGACTGGGAATTTTAGAATTTTCATTCAGAATTTTCGAATCAACGACCTCTGACGATGTGGAGGACACAGACAAAGGAAGAGGGGGCAAAATTATTGATAGAGTGTGCCTGTGGGAAGAAAGAGGTGGCCTAGGAAATTCTAGTCCCTGTGTGTGGTTTTTTGGCGGGATGGTTGAATATTCGAATTTCCCTGGGAGATTAGGTACTTGTTCGAAAACAAAAATCGAGAAAAACATGTATTATGAATTGCTCATTTTTCGCTGAGCAATTCAAACATTTTTCGAAAGAGCATTGTAATTTTTGTTTCGACTGAAAATGTAGACATTTGAATGATTTCAAAATATCACCTGCTATATAATTATATGTACTACTTGACACAAATCACGAAGAAAAACATTTATTGACCAAAAAACAACACTCTTCAAACCATAACCACCGAAAGTTTCGTGGACACTGTCTCCGTCCTCACAGAGACCCGCCCTCTGAACAAAACACTCCGATAAGGTGTATGGATGAGGAGCATGGTTACGGTAGAGCAGATGCCATGCGTGGATCCGGTGGCGATTGCCAGATTGTTGAATCCTTGGTTATAGTATCCGCCGAGTGTCGCATATGTTACATAGATAATAGGGAAGATGAATAAGCTGAGTGGTATCATGACTTGAATGAAAAGAGTCAGGAGGAGCACTTTTTGAAGATTGAAGGTTCTCTTTGACATGGATCTCGTCTGCACTTGCTTCAGAATTCCCCAGTAAATGTAGAAGAAAAAAAACAAGATCTCGATGCAAATGTCCACTACTATGATACTAATAGCTGACACGGAATAGGTGATATTAAGGCTTAGAATGAAGACTTGAGATGAGGATCTGATGAAGTCGGGGATACAAGTCAGCCGGTCGATGGCCTCGAGAAGAATGGATTTTTGATCTCCAGGCTCGAAGAATGGTGGCATCATATAGACGATGGCGTAGATGTAGTGGAGGGCGAGCCAGGGTTTTCGGAGTTTCGACCAGAGGTCTTGAGGTTTGATGAAGAGAACGTTGAAGCGGTACTCGAACATGGAGAGGATCGAGACGGAGGTTACTGGAAAACATTTTTGTAAGATTTGATAAGAGTACAAAAAGTTATGACCGAAAAATCTGAAAGTCACTTTTATGTTATACCATCTGTACATTTGCTGGACTCAAAATTTTGGTTTAATGGAATCGATACCTTGAAATTTTTCCAGGTTCTGAGGTTCTGTATGGTGTGACCTTCTTTGATTCTTGAGAATCAGAATCGCAGAATTTCATACTTTCAACACCAAAATTTCACGATTTCCAGATTTTCACTGTATAATTTTCCGGCCATGAGGTTGTTTGTTTTGATCCAAAATTGTTCGAAATTTGATTTTCGAGTTGAGCAGATGAAGACGGTCGGAAATGAGTATGAAAACATGATCCAACTTTGAAAAACCGAATTTTCAGGTTTTTGATCATAACTTGGTTGATTTTTGTTAAAACGCAAAGGCAATTTGATTATTGAACAGATCCCGTTAAGGTGGTTCAAATGAGTGTAAATTCGAAACCCTATCGGTGGCCTAGAATTCCAAACAAGAAGTTCAAACCTAGGCCATCTTTATTTTCCAATATCGGGAAAAAAGAACTCACATGCTATCAGTGTCAACATCAGATAGAACTGCACTCCAGTTCCGACCGCCAGATATTGTAACAATCCCAATGGAATCCCTCCCATCGTGGGCCACATCACAAAAGGAATCACAAACAGACTCAGCGAATAGTCCAATAGAATCGTCCACAAATGCAAATTCAGCAAACTATACTTGACAGTTTTCATCGAGTACGGGGTCTTGTACAGAATACAGTATACCCCGAAAATATGTACGGGCGTTGAGAATACAGTAAGAATGTGCTCAAAAGTGCTGAGAAACTGGGTCGAGGAGAGAAAGTTGGTGGTGCACGTGGAGTTGTTCATAGGGGGATAATAAAGGCAATGGGGGAAAATTACTTTCAGAGAGAAAGTAATTTCAGCTGTCTTTTAAAGATGACGTGGCAGGTGGGATTCAGAATTTCAACTTCTAGAAGAGCTCTGGCAAAAAAACTCGGAGAAAATGAAGTGGTAGATCAACTTTTCCCCCGGTCTCAACATGCCACTTAAAATTGGCCTATCCGCTTCTTATTTTCGTCCAAGGATTTCTTCTTATAAAAATTTTGAAGGCTTTGATATTTCGAGAATAGAAAAGATTCCCTAAACTTTTCCGTCTCGATGCGTTTGTTTTTTGAAGATTTTTGAGCCTACGCAAAAAAAAAAAGAATCAAGGCGAATGAAACTAGAGTCAGTGGAGTGGGAAAACCCAATTTTTGATTCTTTGAGCCAAACAAATTTTATTAGAAACTAAACATTTTCTGTTATTTTTAGTAGTCGGGTTAGGTAAATTGGAAAATTGGATTTCAAACGAGCAAAAAGGGCTTGTTCGGGTAGATCACATTTTTCACCCAGTTCTCATGTTTTGATCTACTTCATGGCCTAGGATCCAACAACTCGGCCATGACACAATCTGGTCATTTTTGATCCGAGAATTCGTCAGACGGACGGGGAAGTTGAGGAGGTCAAACTGGCTTTTAATCAGATTCCATTGTGCGAATGAAATTTTTGATCTATCGATGCATTTTGGTAAGTTTCTCACAAAGTCTTCATTATTAACCCTTCATCACAGAAACCATTGGAGACGTCTCAATCTTATTCACTTTCAGCCTGACCACCAATCCCACCAACGCTGTCCGATAAGGAGAATGTATGAGCAACATGGTTACGGTAGACGCAATGCCATGAAGAGCCCCCGTCGCCATTGCGATATTGTTGTAGCCCTGATTGTAGTAGTTGCCAAGAACCGCATATCCAGAATACATAATAGGGAATACGAACAGGTTTAGGGGGATGATGACTTGAAGGAAAAGTGCGAACAGGAGCATCCTTTGCATTTTGAACGTCTTCTTGGACATGGTTTTCTCCTTCATCTGCTTTCGGATCTTCCAATGAATATAAACACAGAAGAACAACATGCCCAAGCAGATATTCGTTGTGAAAATGGAAATAGAGGATACCGAGTAGGAGAAGTTCAGGCTTAAAATGAAGACTTGAGGGGAGGACCTGATGAATTCAGGGATACAAGGCACCCGTCGGATGGATTCTTGAAGAATGGCTTTTTGATCTCCGGAATCCACGAATGGAGGCATCATGTAGAATATGGCCCAGAGGTACTCGAAGACGAGCCATGGTTTTCGAAGTTTCGACCAGAGGTCGTCGGATTTGATGAATAGGACGTTGAAACGGTACTCGAACATGGAGAGGATCGAGACGGAGGTTACTGGAAAGAAAAATATGTATTGATAGTTTTTAATTTGAAATCGTGAAAGTTTCGAAGCCGCGATTATAAACATAGCCGTATTGACATCATACATTTGGGCCGCTGAATTTCAAAATCAGCCTATTGAAACCCAAAAAAGCTGAGCAATGCTGTTCATTCTCAAACTCCGAATTCCAAAGTCCGGTTTCTAAACGTCCCGATTTTTTCCGAGCAATAACCGAAACTAATCAAAAACTGTGTGCGAAAATGCGTCATCCATGTGTGAAACGCGTCAATCTACGTCAGAATTAAACAATCAAAGCACGATTAACAACTGCTCAAGTTGATTGGACCAAGAAAGTGTGTCCAAAAACAGATCCGAAATGGGCAACTGTGGAAATAGAGAAAAAAATAGCTCTTTTCAATCAGAAATTCGAGAGTTTCGAAAACTATAAGTCGATGAAACCTGATAATTTGTTGATCTTGATTCATGTATTAGGCGGTATTTTGGCCCGATTTGTTCCAAAGTTTTCCCGCCAAAACTCACACGCAATGACAGTCAACATCCAGTAGAACTGGAACCTCGTTGGGACACCCAGATACTGTAGCACGCCAAGTGAGACCCCGCCCATAGTAGGCCACATGACAAACGGAATCACAAACAGACTCAACGAATAATCCAATAGAATCGTCCACAAATGCAAATTCAATAAACTATACTTGACGGTTTTCATCGAGTCCGGGGTCTTGTATAGAATGCAGAATAGTCCGAGGAGGTGAACAGGCGTCGAGAATGGGGTTAGAAAATGAACGAACGTGCTGAAGAAGTCGGGAGTGGTGAAGAAGTTGGTATTGCACGTGGTGGAGGTGTTCATAAACTTGAATGAGTCTTCTGAAGTCAAAAAGAATACCCTTAGATTCCAAAATCAACTGAACGGCGGATAAGTTGAGTCTAGAAATGAAATCAACTCAAATATATACTATGTGCAGTTTAGAACTAAAAATTCGTGTCTGACATTTCTGCCCCCAAAATCTTGTTTATGCTCCAAACATGGCAATTATGGAGAGAGGGAGGGAGATTATTGCAGTACAAAGATTGGTTTTTTTGTGTTTAGGTAGATCAAACATTCGAAGTGTTTTCTTCAGAGGGCACTGAAATCAAGGATTCAAAATTTTGGCTGAAAAAAAACAGATGAAAATTTTTTTTTGAAAATGGGTCATGTTTAGACTCATTTTGAACGTTGCTGTCTGCTGGATCCGAAAATGTATATTTGGACAGTTCTGGAAACAGTTGAACCAGGTTATAGAAACAGAAATTGTTTTCAATATTTGTCAAGAAAATGGTGAACAATGTTCTGTTTTTCTCCATATTTTGTTACCGATTTTGGAATAAGTCCATCGGAGTTCTGAAATTAGTGTGCCAGTCAATTGGGGGCGGAGCTTAGCATTTGATGAAAATTTTCAGGTGAAACTTGTTTCGTTTTGACTTGAAACATTTGAAAATTTTCAAGTTCAGTGAATGTAGACGGTCGGAATGAGTCGGAACGTACCCCATCTTTGAAAAATCACGACTTTCAGTTTTCATCAAAGCTTGAAGAAAACTTGACACTCGAAAAATCACAAAAAGTTCATTTCACCACAGTATTCACGACGGCAACAGCACTAGAAGCTTCGGGTTTCAACCACGCCTTCTTAGCAAAACGAAAAACGACCTCTCGATAAGGTGTATGTATGAGAAGCATGGTTACGGTCGAACAAATGCCATGGGTCGACCCGATTGCCATGGCCAAATTGTTGAAGCCTTGATTGTAGTCGTGGAATACGGTGGCGTAGCCGGAGTACAGTATGGGGAAGAAAAATAGGGCGAGAGGGACCATGACTTGAATGAAGAGGGCCCAAAGTAGAACCTTCTGCATTTGATAGGTTCGCTTTGACATTGTCTTGGTCTTCATTTGATTCCAGATTTTCCAATAGATGAAGAAGAAAAAGAACAGAATGCCCAGGCACACGTCACACATCAAAATGATGACCACTGTAATTGAATAGGTGTAGTTCAAGCTGACGATAAAGAAAGGGGCGTGTCTAATGAACTCGGGGATGCATGGGTTGACGCGGTAGGACTCTTCGAGTTGGGCGGTCTGATCTCCAGGAGCGAAGAATGGGGGCATCATGTAGAGGGTGGCGTAGATGTATTGCAGGGCGAGCCAAGGCTTTCGAAGTTTCGACCAGAGGTCGTCGGATTTGATGAAGAGCACAGTGAAACGGTACTCGAACATGGAGAGGATCGTCACGGAGGTTACTATAGAAACATGAGTGTTTTTTGGGGGGAAAATCGATTTTGGCTCTGGCTCGGGTCGTTTCCAAACTCGTTCAATCCAAATTGAACAATCTCTTGTATTCTGAGTTGACGAGTTTCGAAACGGCAAGTTGAAAACGTTGCCCTAAAATGGTTGCAGTCCGAAAATCCTGGCATTCTGAAGTCAGGACATTTCAAAACCGCTGCGTTTCTAATCTTTTGCAGTTTGTTCGCTTAAAGCGGCCAGTTTCAAAACGTCCCGGTTCTGAACCGGTTGGTTTCGAAGTGTCTCGGTTCTAGAGTGGCAAGTTTGAAAAAACATAATTCAGACTTGTTAATTTTAGGGCAACGATGTTCAAGATCTTTGAAAACTTGCTGGCTCTAAACAGACTGATTTCGAAATGACAACAATCTGGGTTTAAAATTTTTACAAGAGAAAAACCCACACGCAATCGAGGCCAACATCCAATAGAACTGAAACCCAGTGCCAACTCCCAGATACTGTAACAATCCGAGAGGAATTCCGCCCATAGTAGGCCACATGATGAATGGAATAATAAGAATGCTCAGCGAATAATCCAACAGAATCGTCCACAAATGCAAATTCAGCAAACTATATTTGACGGTTTTCATCGAGTCCGGAGTCTTGTACAGAATGCAGTATAGTCCAAAAATGTGGACAGGTGTTGAGAATACGGTGAGAATGTGCTCAAAAGTGCTGAGGAACGAGGGAGGGGTGAAAAAGTTGTGAGGACAGGAGACAGCCATTCAAACGTTTGAAACCAAATTACAATTTGGTGGGAGGGAAAATTCGATCGAAAAATCTTTGAAGGTGTCAGAAAAGTGTTGGCAAAAAATGTCAAGCGCTGACATTTCCCCACTCAATTTCTGTTATTGGATATCTGAAAAAGTAGCAATTATGTTGGGTCCCGAGTAGACACACATATTTTAGAGGACTTGGGGAAACGAGAAAAAACTTAAAGATCGAAAAAAGAAAAAATGTTAGAGATCAAAAATTGAAAAGAGAGTCTTGAAAAATGCGGGTTCTTTCTCAGAGCTCTGGGCCTTCCTATCAGAACTCTGAATGTAGTTTCAAATGTTATTAGTGAAGATGTAGGTCAACCATTCAGAAATTGGATCAAACATTGAGTATCTAGGTCAAATTTTTAGGAATGTAGGTCAACTTTTGGAAAATGTAGACCAAATGTTGAAAAATTTAGGTCAAGATTAGGGAATCTAGGTCAAACTGTGTAGAATATGACTCAAGTTTTAAAATTCAGTTCAACTTTTATGAAAGTTTCTAATCAAACATTGGTTAATAACAACAACAGTATCCAAGCTCTTCATTCAAACTTTTCCAACCGAAACCATTGGACTCGACGCAATTTTCGCTGATTTCGTCCTACTACCGTATCCGAAAAGCACTTTTCGATAGGGAGAATGTATCAATAACATGGTTACGGTAGAAGCGATGCCATGAAGCGAACCGCTTGCCATTGCGATATTGTTGACTCCCTGATTGTAATAACCGAATACTACTGCGTACGCGGAAAACATAATAGGAATGAAGAACAGGTTCAAGGGAATGATGACCTGGATGAAGATGGCGAAGAGAAGAGATTTCTGGAGTTTGAAAGTCCTTCGAGACATTGTACGCGACCTGACTTGTTCCAAGATTCTCCAATAGATACGAAATGTAAAAAACAAGATTCCGCAGACGACGTCGGTCACAATGATAGCAATAACACATATGGAGTAGGTCCAGTCAAGGCTTAAAATGAAGACTTGAGGGGAGACCCTGATGAAGTCGGGGATGCAGCCATTCCGACGGAGGGCTACTTTGAAAATGGCGTCTTGATCTCCAGAATCTGAGAATGGAGGTATCATATAAACCACTGCGTAGAGGTATTGGAGGGCCAGCCAAGGTCTGCGAATTTTCGACCAGATATCTTTGGGCTGGATGAAGAGGATGTTGAAGCGGTACTCGAACATGGAGAGGATCGTGATGGAGGTCACTGGAAAATAAGGGTTTTGAGATTCTGAAGGACTCTGAAGAGTTCTAGAAGATTCCAGAGGATTGAGAATGTTTCAGAAGGTTTATGTAGACTCTCGAAAGATTCTGAACGATTTTGAGCTGTGCTAACCAGTCGTCTAAGCCAATGAGTCAACTAAACTTTTCAAGAAGAAAATTCGAATTCAGGACTCCTTCGGATTCTGAGATTCCTGAATATGCACGATTTCTTTTGTGATTTGTGCACATTTTTCTGCTCAAGAACCGAGCCAAGTGTCGAAAATAACACTCCAGATTCAATCAAACTTTTTCGGCGCACTCAAAATGGGTACGTGCTCTAAAATGTGCTCAAAAAAGAGAACCTCAAAGGTCAGGTTCTTTGTGAATCTCGCAGACTTCTCCAGTATTGCTTACTGCCTTTCAAAACCTTTCGGAGCTCTTCATATTCCTTCAGAATCCTCACCATCCCATCAACAAACTCACATCCCATTATGGTCATCATCCAGTAGAACTGCAACCTCGTGGGGACACCCAGATACTGTAGCACGCCAAGTGAGACCCCGCCCATTGTAGGCCACATCACAAATGGAATCACAAACAGACTCAAAGAATAATCCAATAGAATCGTCCATAAATGCAAATTCAGCAGACTATACTTGACGGTTTTCATCGAGTCCGGGGTCTTGTACAGAATGAAATAGAGTCCGATAACGTGTACCGGGGTGGAGAATAGACTAACAATGTGCTCGAATGTGCTCAGAACCTCTGGCACCTCGAAGAAGTTGTGATGACACGTGGAATTGGTCATAAGGGAAGAGCTCGAAGTTTTGAATGAATTTCGATGAAAAAAAAGTTTTTAGAATCAGAAAATAAATGCACTCGGAAATGAAATCAAGTTAACATTTTCGGGTTTTGTTATTCACTCAACACATGGCAGTTAGGAAGGAGGTGTTAAGACCAGAGTAGATTTGTTTTGAGAGATCGAAAATTGAAGGTGTTAGTCAGACAGAGAGGAAAAAGTTGGACACTCTCGGCACTAGAATCGCGTTTTTTATTGAGATGAGAAATCAAAGGGAATGAAAAGTTTTTGAAAAAAAAAATGAAAAAAAAAACAATTATGAAATACAGAAACTGAAACAGGAAATTGATGAGGACCAAAAGAACAACTTCAATTGTCAGCAGCCAACTCCAATAGGGACTCCAAATTTTCCTGAATCTTCACCATCGGCAACACTTTTTGACTCTTCTTGTCTTCAAGTTTCTTGATCTTCTTCTCGATATACACCAAACTATTCGCCACCAGTTTCCTCCCCAACGGACGGATAACACAGAGTCGGAGACTCTCGAGGAACCTCTTGGCATTCAGAGACTCTCCCACGTGATTCTTCACTTTCGCGTCGTCGACAGAAGCCCAGACGGAGAGCATTTCTCGATGGAACCGTTTCGGGCAGATGGCCTGAAAATATGTGGAATTGAAGGGTGGACTGGAAGATGAGGCTTACCTTGTTCTCAATTTGAAGTTCTTGAACGATTCTAGCAGTTTTTGCTTGAAGATCTTTGAGGTTTAAAAAGTGAGCAATCGTTTCGATTTGCTCCGCGAGTTTTAGAGCACTGATCGGAGATAATTCCTGGTTGTGAGAAGTTTCAGCAACTCTGGAATCTTCTGGAGCAGACTTGCTGGATGGAGTCGATGTGAACGAGACGAACTGCGGCTCTATTATAATGACGTCATCGTCAGAAGAAGAAGAAGAAATCGAGCGTCGAGTCGATCCACGATTCTCAGTGCTAGGCTTGGATCGTTTGACCTGTGCGAGCTCTGATTCTAGACGACGTTTGGTGCCAGGCGTTCTGAAAAAAACACCCATTGAGATTCTGTTACTTCAACTCTGAAACTTACTCTTTGCGAGCTGGCGAAGCTACTGGAATTCTGGAGACTTCATACATTTCATCAACTTCGGCATGTTGAGCGGCAAATCGTGCCTCGATATTTCGTCTTTGCTGTTGAGTGACACCGTGACTGTAGTTCTCAGCGATGTATTTCTCAGCCATTTGGCGTTGCCGAGGGTTGAGTAGGATTTCCTTATGGACAGGGGCTCTCGCAGGATCAGTTCGAAGTCTCAGGTTGTGCAGATCTCCTGAACCAGATGCCATCGGACCGTCGACTGATACTCCGTAACGATCGTGCGAAAAGTCTCGCGATGAGCTGGGGGCTTCTCCGTATTGCTCATTCTCAAAATCTTCCATTCGCTCTTCCTTGACTGAGTTATAGACAAAAACTGGGAAGTTTGGAGTGCCCGAACCACCGAACACAATCGGTTTTTGCTCAGCGGTCGAGTCATCAGCAAAATACCCACGGGCTCCAGAGGATGATGGTCCATCAGGTGGAAGGTCTTGAGTGGTGGCTTTAGCATCGGCTGATGTACTGTCTCCACGAAGGGAGTGTGCTCCAGACGAGGAAAGGGCATCGTTTTGAAGGTCTTGATCGGATGGAGAATGACTAAAAACATGAATCAAACAGTGAATCAAAAATCGAGCAACTAACTAACCCCTGAGTATCCTGAAGGTCCAGACTCGGCTCCCCTTGGATGTACTCTTCCACGGAGCGTCTATACTTTCCGTCTTTCGAACGGAAGAGCACGATGTGTCGCCTATTATTCAGCTCGATTTCGTGTCCCTCTCTCAGGAGTCTGGAAAGTTGGTTTCATTTATTTTTAGTCGTCAATGTGGGCTCTTACATACCGAGTATGGAAGCAATCGTTCACAGGCCGGCTGAACACGAACAAGAGTTGAACCTTCTGCAGATCGTCCAGGTAGGTGATGTTTTGAATTTCCTGCATGCTATCCTTTACCCTACAATAGAGAAACTCAGTTAGATGGTTTTCTTCAATTCAACTCACTGATGATGCAAAGTAGTTCCGTTTCGTCTGAGACTCGGCCCTATTTTACGGCACCAAAAAAACAAATTCTCAGGTTTCGTGTGGTCTGCCGTCTTCTTGGCCAATTCCTTGATGGCTCTATTCACCGAGTCGTTCATCGTGGAAGAGATTGGTGGTCTGAAAAACTTCTATTATAAGTGTTCAATAATACTGGCAAGAAAAAACCGACGAACACCGGTTGAAAAAGAAAGATAGAACAGACGAAAAAAAACCGATAAACACAAGAGTGAGGAACACATATTGAGTGTGAGAGGGTTGTGTGAGGGGTGTTCGTGTGTTAGTGTAAATTGAATCAAAAATCAAACAACTGACTGACCCTTGAGTATCCTGGCAGCCATGGATCGGCTTGCCTTGAAAATGCAGTGTTCTGTCTTCCACGGAGCGTTTGTACCTTCCGCTGACCATGATATTTGAAGAAAAACGCACGATTCGTCTGTACTTGTCCAACTTAACGTGGTGATGGTTTCTATGAAGTCTGCAATATTTGTTTTCAATGAGCGATTATCTCTTCTAGATGTCTATCTCACATCATTTTGAAGGCGAAGCTCATAGGCTGGCTGAAAACGAACACGAGTTGCACCTTTTGCAGATTGTCCAGGTAGGAGAGAGTATGAATTCGCTTCATTCTTTCCTCGACTCTGTAATAGAGGAATGCATTTTCTCAAATACACCAGCTCCCTCCTCTTGCTACTTTGATCAAATTTTTCTCGGTTCCTGTAACAGTAATGAAAAAGTTGTCAACTAACAAAATGTTTCTGACATTATGAGAATCATTATGTTAGTTGACAAATTTTTGATAGCTCCCACGCCAAAACGAGATAAAGGTAATCAAAGTGAAGGGAAGGGGAACGCCGGTGAATTAGATTTTGTAAAGCATGTTCAGTTCAACTCACTGTTCGAATACAGTGGAGCCGTTTTGGTTGAAACGTGGGGCCACGAGGTCGCACCATAAGGAAAATGATTCTGGCTTCGTGTAGTCTGCCGTCTCCTTGGCCAATTCCTTGATGGCTTCATCCACCCAATCGGTCATGGTGGAAGGGATTGGCGTCCTGAAAAACTTTTAATTTTTCTGTCATTCCACGGCGATTTCGACTGGAAATAGAGCGAAACGAAAAACAATTGGCGTAAAATGTTTGACTTTTTCACTTGAGAGAAAATGAGAACTGCGGCGGAAAGCAAGAGTGGAAAATTTAGGTTCGCGAAAGGATAATATTGAGTGTGAGAGGGGTGGATGGGGTGGTTTTTGTGTATGTGAAAGATCACCAAACGGAGTCTCCAACGGAGCGCAGTTGCATTTCTGCCCAGGAGAAACACTGTAGTATGGGGCAGATGAACCACGTGACGTCATATAGTGGAGAAGAGCGCAAAATATTTGCAGAAAACGGTTTATGTATGTCATGAGAAATCAGAGGTAATAAACCATTATGAAAAAAAAACAGGTAGCAAATCTCAATAAAAGCTAAAATAGGATATTGATGAGAAAATGTTGGACTGGAAAAATTTGAGAACACAAAACCCGGAACACAAGATAAAAGTAAACAACTTCAATGGTTAGTAGCCAACTCCAATAGGGACTCCAAGTTTTCCTGGATCTTCACCATCGGCAACACTTTTTGACTCTTCTTGTCTTCAAGTTTCTTGATCTTCTTCTCGATATACACCAAACTATTCGCCACCAGTTTCCTCCCCAACGGACGGATCACACAGAGTTGGAGGCTCTCGAGGAACCTCTTGGCATTCAGAGACTCTCCCACGTGATTCTTCACTTTTGCGTCGTCGACAGAAGCCCAGACGGAAAGGATTTCTCGATGAAACCTTTTCGGACAAATGATCTGAAAATTTGTAGAATGAAGGAAGGACTGGAAGAAGAGGCTTACCTTGTTCTCAATTTGAAGTTCTTGAACGATTCTAGCGGTTTTTGTTTGGAGATCTTTGAGATTTAAAAAGTGAGCAATCGTTTCGATTTGCTCCGCGAGTTTTAGGGCACTGCTTGGAGGAGTTTCCTGGTCGTGAGACGTTTCACCGACTGTGGAACCTTCTGGAGCAGACTTGCTGGATGGAGTCGTTGTGAACGAGACGAATTGCGGTTCTACTATAATGATGTCATCTTCAGAAGACGAAGAAATCGAGCGTCGGATGGATCCACGATTCTCAGTATGGCTGCCGCTAGGCTTGGAGCGTTTGATCTGTGTCTGCTCTGGTTCTTGACGACGCTTGATGCCGGAGGTTCTGAAAAAATAACCTTTGTGATACGGATGTCAAGAATCTGAACTTACACTTCGCGTGTTGGTGGAGCAGCTAGGATTCTAGGGGTTTCAAACTCTTCATAGACTTCGGCTGGGATATGTTGATCGGCAAATTGTGCATTTCGTTCTTGCTGTTCAATGAGACCGTGACTGTAATTGTCAGCGATGTAGTTCCCAGCCATTTGGCGCTGCTGGGGGTAGATTTCCATCTGGACAGGGTCTCTTGCAGGATCAGTTCGACCTCTCTGATTGTGTAGCTGTCCTGAGCCAGATGACATTGGACCGTCGAAACATTCCTCCCAGACGTATCGTGATGAGCTGGGGGCTCCTCTGTTTTGCTCATTCTCAAAGTATCTCATTGGCTCTTCCTTGACTGTGTTATAGACGAAAACTGGAAAGTTTGGAGTGCCCGGACCACCGAATACAATCGGTTTTTGCTCGGTGACCAAGTCATCGGCTGGGAATCCATGGGCTCCAGATGATGATGGACCATCGGGTGGGAGGTCTTGAGTGGTGGCTCTAGAGTTGGTTGACGCACTGGTTCTTGGAAGGGAGTGTGCTCCAGACGAGGAAGAACCATCGTTTCGCGGATCTTGATCGGATGGAGATTGACTGAAAACATGAATCAAACCGTGAATCAAAAATCGAGCAACTAACTAACCCCTGAGTATCCTGAGAGCCATGACTCGGCTCCCCTTGGATGTGCTCTTCCACGGAGCGTCTATACTTTCCGTCTTTTGAACGAAAAAGCACGATGTGTCGCCTATTATTCAGCTCGATTTCGTGTCCTTCTCTTAGGAGTCTGGAAAGTTTGTTTGATTTATTTTTGGTCGTCAAAGTGGGCTCTTACATACCGAGCATGGAAACAGTCGTTCACGGGCCGGCTGAACACGAATAAAAGTTGCACCTTCTGCAGATCGTCCAGGTAGGTGATGTTTTGAATTTGCTGCATGCTTTCCTTCACTCTACAGTAGAGAAACTCATTGAGATGGTTTTCTTCAATTCAACTCACTGATGATGCAAAGTAGTTCCGTTTCGTCTAAGACGCGGGCCTATTTTATGGCACCAAAAAAACAGTAACTCTGGCTTCGTGTAGTCTGCCGTTTTCTTGGCCAATTCCTTGATGGCTCTATTCACCGTGTCGTTCATGGTGGAAGAGATTGGTGTTCTGAAAAACTTCGATTATAAGTTTTCAATAACACAATAAATGTATAGAACAAGAAGAAGAAGTTCAAATTATAAACAAGGGTAGTTGATTCAAAAACGACTTTCCAGAAATCAGATTCAGAATCCTTCTGACTATTGGCAAGAAAAAACCGATAAACTCCGATTTAAAGGGTAAGATAGAACAGGCGAGAAAAACCGATAAACACGAGAGTGAGGAACGCATATTGAGCGGGAGAGGGTTGTGTTGGGTGTTCGTGTGTTAGTGTAAGGTCGCCAAACGGGGTGTGTAATGTAGCGCGGTTGCATTCTTGCCCAGGAGAGACACCAGACAATGAAGAGACAGTGGTGATGGCGGCAGGTGCACCATGTGACGTCGTGGAGAAGAGAGATTTGCGGAAAATGATTTATGTATTTTTGTGATGAGTAATCAAGACGAATAAAACATTGTAAAAAACAGATGACAACAGGTAACGAAACACAACAAAAGCAAAAAAAGATGAGGGAATGTTGTGGGAAAAATGGGATTCCTCAAAACCCGAAAAAGGGGATGAAAAGGAAAACACTTCAATTATTAGTAGCCAACTCCAGAAGGGACTCCAAGTTTTCCTGGATCAAGTCCATCGGTAAGACCTCTTGATTGTTCTCTTCTTCGAACTGCTTGATCTTCTTGTCAATGTACACCAAACTATTCGACACCAGCTCTCTCCCCAACGGACGGATCACACTGAGTCGGAGGTCCATGAATCACAGTGTGAAGTGTATAACACTTCGTGGGAGATCTATAAACCGGGAACTTGAAATGACATCGTCGAAGCGCGAAGCGTGGAAAGTAATCGATTTCTTATTCAAAGATAACAAAGAGCGTAGGAAAGAAAAAATTTTGAATTTTTTAGAATGTGTAGGTATTTGTAGGCGTTCTATTTTAGGAAGAGCATGTCAGATTTGATTAGTGTATAAAATTTGAGCTGGAAAGATTTCATATAGATATTATACATGTGTGATGTACGACATGTGCCTTGGGTTGAAATTGGTGAAGAAAGAAAGTTTGAAAATAATAATCGATTTTATTAAGAGAACAATGAGAAAACAGAGAAATCAACAGTTATAAAAAACAATTGGGGGGACAACGAATTATTCAGGTTCGAATCTGGAAATTGTTCCAATTGTCATGTTGGTTGTGTTGGCATCAAGCTTGCGCTTACGGTTGTCCGTGGTCGATGTCAGACGTTGCACCAGTGTCGCGAACGTGGATGTGGAGAAATGATCTCCTGGCTGAACAGCGTCTCCGAATGCGATGAAATCGGTTTTGCGGTAGATTCCTCTTCGGACGTTGTCAGTTGGAGCGTGCTCGATGACTGTCTCCAAGAATTGTTTTGTCTGGGGAGGAGCAATTACTGCAACGTTGGCTTTCCGGTCGGCAAGAACTTTTGGTTCCGGGATCTGTAAAATATGAAATATTTTTCAGCATATCATCGACTCGAGGTCGTTTATATCTTCTTAGGACTTACGCTTCCTTGGAGAATCACGAACGAGCCCAGTGGTACTTGAGACGCATGGGACCAGACGATGAGCTGTCCGGATTTTTTCGGTGGTTTTTCCTCCTCGTCGTCTCCCGATTTCTCACTGGATCCAACGGCGTTCTTGAAGTCCTTGATTTTTTGGAAAAATGTCATTCTTTCCATCTTCTTTTGAGAGAGGTCCTTGATGAGATTTGCACATTTCACGTCGTCCATGTGGCTCGCTTTGAACAGCAAGAGGTGTGTCTTTTCCTTGGTGGGAATCTGGTCAAAATATTTCCCGAACAGCTTGGAAGTTCTTGGCGCCGAGAGAAAGACGTACATGCCAGATCTCTCGGTCTGCGATTCAGTGGACTGGATTGCGAGATGCTCTGTGACCAGCTCGGTATAAAGTTTGGTGCGAGCTCTCGCTGAATCAATCAGCATTTTCATGTCTTCAGGTTTCACACGAGCTTTCAGAATTTCCATCAGATTCACAGCACGTTCTTTTGGACTGTATCCATTTTCACAACGCAATCGCTCGGAGGTGAAAATCTGTTGAACGAACGAAGCAACGATCCAAGGAATTTCTGCCAAAGAGCACTTCTTAGAAACGTCGGCTACGGATCCGGCGAGATTTGGAGACGTGTCAAAAGTGGCAAGAAAATCTGCTTCCTCAACGAGACAGACCTCGGCCACAAATTCTTCCTCCGAACCATCTCTTCCGAGCAGCGACGAGACTCTGTGGTTTCCCTCTACCACTACGATCTTGTTGGGCAAATTGGGCGTCATCAGGAACACTGGCATCGATGACGTCTTCTCATCAAACAATGTCGTCACTGGAATCTTGTTGAGAATCGAAACATGATCGACGTTGATGTTGCGAAGAACGCATCCATGAATTTCCGAATTGTGAACGTTATTCACAGTGAACGTCTTGAGATGAACCTTAAGATAAGAGTTGTTCTAAGTCTGAATGGACTATCTGGTGTGTTTTACAATGAGTAATTATCACCTTCATGAAATAGTTTCAAAACATCCAATTCTAAGAAAACGACCCGGGGTCGATTCGAAACGTTTGGATTATGATGATAATCTCTGGGTTAAGGTGATCAATTGCATTTAAATTGCATACCTGGAGAGTTTCAGATGGAAGGGATCTGAGGATTTGTTCGGGAATTCCTCCTTCTTTCGTGTTTGTCGGCTCTTCTGGATCATTCAAAGAATCTTGGGCTCTCTAAAAAGATGTTTTTTTCGTATAAATCCACTAATTCGACTTACCTCTTCTGCTTCTCTAATTCTTTCAGCTTGACGCTCTTCCTCTTGTTGTCGTTCGTGATCCAACTGCTCTTGCGCCTTCTCTTGGAGTTCGCTCTTGATCGTGAGCCTCCCTTGCTCCCAACGGTCATCTCGCCGACGTCTTCCCTCTTCCTCTCGTTCCTTTTCGTGCTCATCGTCATCCATTGGCTCTTCCTTGATCGTTTTCTTTGTGGTGCTCATTTCTGCAAATGAAAAAAAGTATACCTTAAATTATGGACTTTACAAGCTTGAGTTTTTTGAGGCCTATAGCAAAGGACAAATGGAAAAAATTTGATTTTAGATGTGATCATGGTACATTGAAAACTTTAAAAAAATCGATAAAGACTATTGCAAAACTGAATGCCGTGAGTGAGGGAGGCCGTCTGTCTGGGTGAGTGTGAACGCGCGAACAACGCCAGCCGGCTGGTGACGTCACACGGTGAGAGAAGTTGGGGGCCAGGGTGGACAGGACAGCAGCATATAGATGACAAGTCGGCTGGCGGAGGAAAGGGAGAGACACGTACAGTGGCGAGAACTAGTGAGGGTCATTTAGTGTGACGATTCATAACTTTATTCAAGCTTGTCCAAAACTCATGAACTCTCTTGTAGGACGTAGTTGAACTTTTTAGTTTCATGCCCATAAATTGTTTTTGAAAATTATATGTGAAAGTATGTGAAAGACCGTACCACGTGACGTCACATAGTAGAGATGAACGCAAAATATTTTGAGAAAACAGTTTATCTGGGGGATGAGCAATCAGAGAGAATAAACCATTATGAAAAAAAAACAGGTAGCGAATTTCAATAAAAGCTAAAACAGAGTATTGATGAGAGAATGTTGGGCTGGAACAATTAGAGAACCCAAAACTTGGAACACAGGGTAAAAGTAGACAACTTCAATTGTCAGCAGCCAACTCCAGTAGGGACTCCAAGTTTTCCTGAATCTTCACCATCGGCAACACTTTTTGACTCTTCTTGTCTTCAAGTTTCTTGATCTTCTTCTCGATATAAACCAAACTATCCGCCACCAGTTTCCTTCCCAACGGACGGATCACACAGAGTCGGAGGCTCTCGAGGAATCTCTTGGCATTCAGAGACTCTCCCACGTGATTCTTCACTTTCGCGTCGTCCACAGAAGCCCAGACGGAAAGGATTTCTCGATGGAACCTTTTCGGGCAGATTGTCTGAAAATTCGTGGAATGAAAGGAGGGCTGGAAGATGAGGCTTACCTTGTTCTCAATTTGAAGTTCTTGAACGATTCTAGTAGTTTTTGCTTGGAGATCTTTGAGGTTTAGAAAGTGAGCAATGGTTTCTATTTGCTCCGCGAGCTGTAGAGCACTCATTGGAGCAGGTTCCTGGTCGAGAGAAACTTCTCCGACTGTGGAGTCTGGAGCAGACTTGCTGGATGGAGTTGTTGAAAAAGAGGCAAATTGCGGCTCAATTATAATGATATCATCTTCAGAAGAAGAAGAAATCGAGCGTCGAGTGGATCCACGATTCTCTGTAAAATCTCTGCTAAGCTTGGGGCGTTTGACCTGTGTGAGCTCTGTTTCTTGACGGCGTTTGATGCTGGAGGTTCTGAAATAATATGCACTGAGATTCGGATAACTCTTTCTGAAACTTACTCATTGCGAGCTGGTGAAACAGCTGGGATTCTAGGGCCTTCAGATTCTTCATAGACTTCGGCTGAGATTTGTTGATCGGAAAATGGTTCCTTGATATTTCGTCTTTGCTGTTCAATGAGACCGTGACTGTAATTGTCGGGGATGTTTTTCTCAGCCATTTGGATCTGCTGTGGGTTGAGCAAGATTTCCTTCTGGACAGAGGCACTTGCAGGATCATTTCGGCCTCTCTGATTGTGAAGATCTTCTGAACTAGATGGCAACGGACTGTCGAATGGAACTCGGTAACGATCCTGTAAGACATCTCGGGATGAGCTGGGGGCTCTTCCACCGTTTTGCTCATTCTCAAAGTCTCCCATTGACTCTTCCTTGACTGTGTTATAGACGAAAGCTGGGAAATTCGGAGTTCCCGGACCACCGAATACAATCGGTTTTTGTTCAGTGGTCGTATCATCGTCTGGGGATCTATAGGCTCCAGATGATGATGGCCCATCAGTTGGGAAGTCTTGAGGGGACACTGAATCATTAGCTACTGTACTGTCTTCATGGGAAGAATCAGCTGCGGAAGATGATGCGCCATCGTTTTGAGGATCTTGGTCTGATGGAGATTGACTGAAAAACATAGATCAAACAGTGAATCAGAAATCGAGCAAACAACTGACCCATGTCTATCCTGCGATCTCTGACACGGTTTTCCTTGAAAATGCTTTGTCTTGACGCTCCCACTTCGTCTGTACTTGCCGTCTTTTGAACGGAAACTCAGGATTCGTTGCGTATCACTCAGCTCGATATTATGACCTTCTTTTTGTAGTCTGTATGATTAATCGTCTCCACTGATTCGAAAATTTAAAAACTCACAATTTCTCAAACGACGGCGTCACTTTCAGGTTGAACACGAACAGAAGTTGCACTTTCTGCAGATTGTCCAAGTAGGGCAAATATTGCATTCTCTTGAATCTCTTCTTCATTCTGCAGAAGATAGAGGGGTGCGTTTCGATTAGTGGTTTTCAACTCACCTTGTGTAAACATTGTTTCCATTCAACCCACGACGGGAACCTATTTTGTCGCACCACGTAGTAAATGCTTCTGGCTTTGTGTAGTGTGATGTTTCCTCGGCAATCTCTATGATAGCTGCATTCAACCAGTCGGTCATGATGGACGGGGTGAGTGCGCTGAAAACTTCGGTTATAAGTTTTCAGACGTAAATTTCTAGTAAGGATATCTAAAATGAGAGCGACGTGTCTGATTAAGTGAATGATTCTGTCCAATGGAGCGCGCCCTCAATATGTGACGGCACGCTTAGGAGCACGGGAATAGAAAAAATTGCCCGAATAAACTCAAGTTCTGAGTCCTCGACGTCTTGGGAAATTTGAGAATCCAAAAATCCGCCAACTCAACTTTCCGAAACACAGGAGATTATGAATCCCTGATGTCTTCTGAAATTCAAAAATCCACAGAAAAAGACGGATACTAAATCAATAACGTCTTATGATAAGTTTCAATTTTCAAAATTTCGGATTCTGAATCCATGACGTCTTCAAACCAGACTTTCCAACGAAACCAGAAAAATTAGTGTCTCAAAAAACTTAAGATTAAAGATACTTGTCGTCTGTTGAACTCAACAATTTCGGTGACAACGAAAAAAACCGATAAAAACCAGAGTTAGGAAAACTTATTGAGTGGGAGAGGGGTGGTTGGGTGTTGTGTGTAACGTAGAAGACCGCCAAACGGGGTGTCCAATGTAGCGCGGTTGCACTTTTTTCCTAAGAGAGACACCAGAGAAAGAGAGACAGTGGTCAATGGGTCAGGATCAACATGTGACGTCACATAGGGGAGAAGAGGGTAACATACAAATTTGCGGAAAATGGTTTATCTTTGTGATGAGCAATCAAGACGAATAAAACATTGTAAAAAACAGGTGACAACAGGTGACGAAACACAACAAAAGCAAAAACAGATGAGGGAATGTTGTTAGAAAATGGGATTTCTCGAAACCCGTGAAAATGAAAAAATTGAAAAACTTCAATTATTAATAGCCAATTCCAGTAGAGACCCCAAGTGTTCCTTGATCAGTTCCATAGACAACACCTCTTGATTGTTCTCTTCTTCAAACTGTTTGACCTTCTTGTCAATGTACACCAAAGTATTCGCAACCAGCTCTCTCCCCAACGGACGGATCAAACTGAGTCGGAGGCTCTTGAAGAACTTTTTGACATCCACAGACTCTCCTTCGTGCTTCTTCACTTTCTCATCATCGACGAGAGCCCAAACGGCGGCGACGGCTCGATGGAACTTCCTCGGGCAGATGGTCTGAAAAAGTTTTATTGATGGGTACGTTGACAAGTTAGCTTACCTTGTTCTGCATTTCGAGTTCTTGTACAACTTCAGAAGCCTTTAGTTGGAGATCGTGGAGGCCAAAAGAGTCAGCAATGTCTTCGACTTGCTCGGCGAGCTTCAGGGCACTAATGTGGTTGCTTGGATTTGACCGTTTGGCACTCACGGTTTCTGGTACTTTTTGGCGACGCTTTAGGCTGCTGCTTCTGAAACAATACACTGAGATATGGAAGGCTAGTTCTGAACTTACACTTTGCCAATTTCCTTCTGGAGACGTCTTTCCTCTTCCTCTCGTTCCTTTTCGTGCTCATCCTCATCCATTGGCTCTTCCATGATGCTTCTATCCTCGGAATGATTTTTCCGAATCGAAACCTCTTTTCTTGTTGGCTCCTTGATAGTGGATGTTGATGGATCATCCGTCCCATCAACATCATCATCATTTTCCGTGCTCTCCCTTGTCGAGGTTGTTGGTGGCTTTTGACTAAAACTCAAAGATAGAAACGTTTGAATAAATAATACTCACATGAGAGAAGTATCTGGCTGGGCACTTCGAGTGGTTTGTTTCCGTAAGAAAAATTTAGCATTGTGATCGCCGAAAAGTTTAAACTTTCGATCAGCTGAACTGAAATACTGGATCCGTTTGGCCTCATCTAGCTCGATTCTGCATTTGTTTTGTAAGAGTCTGTAACTTTTTTTTCCATTTCACACGTCGTATCTTTAACTCACAGTTTTTTGAAAGTCGATTTGATCGGTCGACTCAACACGAACAATACTTGAACTTTTTCCAGCGTGTTCAAAAATGTCACCTCCTCGATTCGTTCCAATCGTTCTCGCACACTGAAAAAACAAGCAAATCGTATTTCTAGATATATTTAATGCACCCTTACTGTCTATACAATGTACTCTTGGCAAGTTTACAATCCACATGTTCCTCCTTAAACTTGGCAAACCACGTTGCGAACCCTTCTGGATCTGTACATTTGGCCGTCTTTCTGACGACATACTTGATGAACCTCTCGCCCCAATAAGAAATCGTATTCTTCATATTCTGGGAGGTGCTCCTTTCTGTAAATGAAAAAAAGTTTACTTCAAACTATGGACTTTACAAGTGATTTCGTGAGGCTAATGGAAGGAGAAAATATAGATTTGAGATGCGGTCATGATCATAGAAAACTTTTAAAATATCGATAATAACGAGAGCAAAACTGGATGTCGTGCGTGAGGAGAGGTTTGTGTGACGATTCATAACTTTTCTCAAACTTGTCCAAAACTCATAAACTTTCTTGTAGGACGAAGTTAAACTCTTTAGTTACACGCCCATAAGTTGTTTTTGAAAGTTGAATGTGAAAGTATGTGAAAGACCGCCAAACAGGGTGTCCAATGGAGCGCGGTCGGATTTCTGCCCAGGAGAAACGCTGTCGAATGAGGAAAATATACCACATGACGTCACATAGTTCAGACGAACGCAAAATATTCAAGGAAAACGGTTTATCTGGGGGATGAGCAAACAGAACGAAAAAACCATTATGAAAAAATAAAACAGGAAGCGAATTTCAATAAAAGCTAAAACAGAGTATTGATGAGGAAAGGTTCGGCTAGAAAAATGGGAGAACACACAACCCGGAACACAGGATAAATTATGAAAAAGTAACAAGTGACGAAATACAATAAAACCTAATCAGATTATAGATGAAGACAGATACCCGGAAAAAAGATAAAAGGGAAAAATTCAATTGCTAGTAGCCAACTCCAGAAGAGACTCCAAGTTCTCCTTGATCAGTTCCATCGACAACACTTCCTGATTTCTCTCTTCTTCAAACTGCTTGATCTTCTTGTCAATGTACACCAAACTATTCGCCACCAGCTCTCTTCCCAACGGACGGATCACAATAATCTTGAGTTGAATGAAGAACTTCTTGACTTCCACTGACTCTCCTTCGCATGCCTCCGATTTCTTCTCATCCACAAGACCCCAAACAGCGGCGAGGGCTCGATGGAACTTTTTCGGGCAGATTTTCTGAAATTTTATACTTGGATTTTTAGGCGATGGCGGGTCAGCTTACCTTGTCCTGAACTTCGAGAACTTGAACAGCCTGAGAAGCCTTTGATTGGAGATCGTGGAGGTTCAAAAACAGGCCAATGCTTTCAATTTGCTCTGCGAGCTTGAGAGCACTCATTTGAGGAGCTAACTGGTCTTCAGTAGGTACCACGACTCTGGATTCTGGCTCTCTGAGAGTGTCGTCGTTTTCAGAGAAAGACATCGAGCGTCGGATGGATCCAGAATACACAACATGACCTCCATTATTATGCCATCTCATGGGAACTGGTTCATAGCTAGGGGCTCTTCTGATGTTTCGCTCATCCTCAAAGACTTCCATTGGCTCCTCCTTGACAAAGTCTGTGAAGTTTGATGTTTCCGGAGCATCGAATACAACTGGTTTTTGCTCATCAGCAAAGAATCCATGGGCTCCAGATGATGACGGACCGTTAGATAGGAGGTCTTGAGGGGAAACTGTAGCATAAGCTGATGTACTGTCTTCAAGGAAAGAATCAGCTCCATCGTATTGAGGATCTTGGCCGGATGGAGATGGACTGAAAAACACAACTCAATTGAATCAAAAGTCGAGCAACCAACTCACTCATTAATCTCCTGCGTTCCCTGGAACGGTTTTCCTTGAAAATTCTTCGTCCTGTCTTTGGCGCATCGCACGTACTTCCCGTCTTTCGAACGGAAACTCCGAATTCGTTGCGTCCTGTCCAGCTCAATCTTATGTCCCTCCTTTTGTAGTCTGTAACTCTCTTTCTCGATTACCCTCGCTGCTTTCAAAAACTCACAACTTCGCAAACGACGGCGCCACAGGCTGGCTGAAAATGAACAGAAGTTGCACTTTCTGCAGATTGTCCAAGTAGGGCAGATATTGGATTTTCAGGAATCTCTTCCTCATTCTGCAAAAACAAAAAGGAGTTGTCTGACTTTTCACTCGAAACTATGTAAAGCTACGATAACCGAATTTCATGACGCAAAGTTTCAACTTCAGGGTTACTGTAGCGAGAGAAAGAGGATCAACTCACGCTCTATGCACACTAGCTGATCGCATCCTACATCGGGGGCTCATCACGTCACACCACATGAGAAACGCCTCTGGCTTCGTGTAGTGGGCTGTCTCCTCGACAAGCTCCTTGATCGCTTCATCCACCCATTCGGTCATGGTTGAGGTGATAGATGGTCTGAAAGTTACGGTAATAAGTTTTCAGACGTACATTGCTGTTGAGAAGAAGGAGATCTAAAATTATTAAAAGGGGGTTTTTCTGAAGGAACGATTTGGGAATGACTAAAAAGTGAATGTGACGGAGGTTGTAATAAAAATGACTATGAGGTTCTGACTCATTGACGTCTTCTGAAATCGAGTGAAACCGAAAAACTTTATTTTTGAGAAAAATCAATCAAATTTCGGACCCTTGAAATTGAAAATTCGGAAAAATTCAAACTTTTTAGAAAATTTCAGTTGCTGAATTCTGAATTCTTCTCCTTAAATCCAACGAACCAAAAAAAACATTTTGTGAAAATCCGAATTCTGAATCCATGACGTCGTCTTAAATGTAAAAAAACCAGAAAAACCAATTTTTCGAAAAAGTTTGGAATTCTGAATCCTTGACGTCTTCTAAAATCGAGAATTTTTGAGACGATTTTAGAAATTGTGAGACATCGGACAAAAATTCACACAACGAAAAAAAACGATAAAAAAGAGTGAATTTTGAGTGTGAGAGGGTGGTTTGTGTCTATGTGAAAGAAAGCCAAAAGGGGGTGTCCAATGGAGCGCGGTTGCATTTTCGCCCAAGGAGAGACACCAGAGAAAGAGACAGTGGTCAAGGGGGCAGGTGAGACACGAGACATTGCAGAGAAAGAGAGGGAGAAACAGTGGTGAAGGACAGGGTTGGTCGGAGAATTCTTCAGGTGTTCGGAAGATTTTCGGAAAAATACTGCGTCGAAGACTTCTACACTTATTCTCGGAGAATTTCTCAGAGAAAAATTATGGAATTCAAAAAGGCAAAAAAAATAAAAGTTCTCCGAAATTATCTGAAAAAAGTTCAAATCCGAGGGTAAAACTTTAGGAGTAATACAGGTAAGACATTTGCAACTTATAACTTCAAAACCAAAAATCTTCATTCTCGAAAAACACCACCATCTACAGAATACTACATCCACAACACTTCTCCTTCCTTCTCTTCTTCTTGCACTCCTCCGCACTCCTCTGCCGTTCTCTCTCCTTCCTCATCGCCTCCTTCTTCAGAATCCACTCAAACTGATCCCGTCGCTTCTTGGTCACGTTTGTCTCTTCCTCCAAAAACATGTCCCGCTTAAAATGATGACTAGGCGGTTGCAACAGGGACGGTGGCCCTGGCACGAGCCCACTCTTAGCATCTTTGTTGAAAGCCCAACTGGCATCAGAGTCGTCTAGTTTTCCAGACGTCGTGTGGTAGAATGACAATTTTCCTTCGGGCTTCTCCATGAATGGCAAGTCGGATTCGTGGACACCGGGTGGCTGAAAATAAGAAATTCGGATAGAGCTTGAAACGTGCTTCAAAATGAGTATAATCATGATAGGGTTCGCTGAGAACCGAGAAAAAAGGTCCCAAAGGGGGGGGGGGGGGGGG
>LR544007.1:50776-62567 GCA_900536305.3 Caenorhabditis sp. 40 LS-2015
GGGGGGGGGGGGGGGGGTCTAAAACTTCAAAACCTAAACCTATTCATGATTATACTCATTTTGAAGCTCTCGGCGCGCCAAATTCGAATTTCCCCACTTTCGTACCGTCTCTTTAATCATCCCTATCTGAAACTTCAAAGTCTCCCCCGGCCCCATCACGCAGTAAATTTGGGATTTGGTTCCTCGCGCCGCCCTTGGATCCAGAATGACGAACAGAAACGAGTCGAGTTCAACGAGCACCTCTTGTTTCACCGCGGCCACACACTTCATCGAGACCTGAAGAGGAGTGTCCGCAGAGATCGTCATTTTCTCGGGAGAGACTTCCAATTTCGACATTCTCTCCATGTTTCGTTGGTGGTAACGGCAGAGAGCACTATGGCTATATTGATCCATTTCCTCTTCTGTCCCCCAACCAGAGTGGTCTTTTGGAACGGTGTGAATCAAACTTGTGCTGGCATTGGGTGTAGTTTGTTTCGACGTCGGCTGACTGGGACTAGACCTGGAGAAAGTTTTGGTAGAATTTGAGCTGGACAATTGAACTTACTGCATCGCGGATGAGAAATTTACAATAATCAGAGCAGAGAACTCGGTGGAAGTGAAGAGATGGTAATGGCAAAAGGTTGGAGTTCACGGAGAGAAAAGTGTCAGAAAGTCGAATTTTTCGAAAGGGGCGGAGCCTAGAAAATTTCGTTAGGTGACGTAATTATTTATCACGATTTGAAAACGTGATACTCTGAGAAGTTTCGCAACTATAACATTTGGCAATTAGGACGTTGTAAAACTTTGTATACTCTTCTGGAGTGTAATGAAGACTTTTGGTTTTGAAATAGCGGAATGTTCGAGTTTCAAGTTGATCGAGTTGCGAAATGTCTCAGTTGCAAAACGACTCAGTTTCAGACCTTTCCAAGAAAATTGATTTTTGGCGTATTCCTTGTCAGCATTGACTCCTGACCCAATTCTAGCCTTGGTCAATGCAAGTTTTTGGAGCAATGAAAAAGTTGAACATTCTTCAAATTACCAAAGTTTATTATTCAGAACTTTTTTCAACCATAGAAAATAGTATTAATTAGATCAAGTTTAATCATCAATTATTACTATTTATACTGCTGCATTTTTCCATATTTTCCGCGGGTGGGGAAGCACTGAATCATCGTCGCGTCGAATTGGAGTTTCTCTTTTGGTGTCCTGCAAAAACGATTTGTTTTATGTTTCTTGACACATTTTGAGTGCCTTGACGCATTTCTGGTGCATAATATGATTTTCGGTGACTTCACGAAGTTTCAGGCGCTTGACATACTTTTGATTTCATGACGCACTTTTTGTAACTTGACGCTTATTGAGTGCTTCGACGCAAATCTGGTGCCTTGACGCATTTTTCGTGCCAACAAAAAACTCACAATATATATGTCACGAATGGTTTGTACTCGACACCCGGATGATTCTTCGAATAGTGAGTTGCGGCCGACGCGGCTGATCCACTGCGACATCCACACTCGACGCACTCGAATCGTTTCAGACCCATATGGTAGAGCACGTGTTTTTGACGGTTTGACGGGGTGATTGAGAGCTCTTGGTGACATACATGGCACGGTCCACGTTTTGTTTGGAAGGATTGTCTGGGGGCGGAGCTAGGAGCCGGTGATGGAGATTCGGGACGGGGTTCTGGAGACGCTGAGACGACTCGAGCCTGAAAGTTGGAAAGTATGGAACGTTCCAGAACAATCCTCAAGATTTTCACTAACCTGAAGATAGTCGGCCAATATCTGCACCATTGGATTCTGATTCTCAGCGTTCAGCGGATTCCATCTCTCTTCTTGAACTGGCTTATTATTGATTGTAGCCATAGTTGAATTCTGAATTTCATCGATTCGATTCTCCACGACTTCAGAATCCTTCGCAACGCCTTCAGAAGTTCCTGGTTCGTCTTGTTGTGGTTCACAGACCGCCTCTTGTTTGATGAAGTTGTGGTTTTCCGGTGTGGTTTCAGATTCTGGGGACTCGATTTTCGCCCGCTTCGTTGGTGGTGGAGAGATGGGGGAGCACTCTTGGGTGCTGGTGGATTCTTGGGGTTCTGAAACATGGCGAGGTTTTGAGATGGACTTTGGCGCGTTCCGGGTGCTTGGCGCGTATGCGGTGCCAACTGACTATTGACGATTTGGCGCGTTTTCAGTCAAAAGTTGGGTTTTGGCGCGTCTGAGGTGCAAGACTGGTTGCTGACGCGTGCTGCGTGCCAAATTAGCTTCTGACCCTATTCCAGACAAAATAGATTCTCGGCGCATTTCCGGTCAACACCAGTTGTTGACACGATTTCAGTCAAAGTTGATTTCTACCGCATTTTTAGTGAAACTTAACTACTGACCCATTTCTTTTTGAAAAAAAAAACACTCACCGAGGATCCCGATTACACTCTTCAAATCATTGGTGGTCACGAATGGGATGGATTTCGAGTACATGAAGGAAGTGAGCTCGCCGAACGGGGTCGTTGGATTGATTTTGACGATGAGGTACATGGCGTGAGATGGGGTGTCTGGAGTAATGGATAGATAATAGGGTCGCATGAAAATCTTGAGCGCAAAATGTGTGTTTTCGCGGGTTCTTTCAGAGAATGGTAAATCAAATTTAGCAGAAATTGAAGATTGAGATTTTTGATCTACCAGTGGAAAAAACACTGGCAAAATTTTCGAAGTAAAGATTGGGAGGGAGAGTTGGGAGAGAAAAAACCAAAGGACAGGCCAGAAAAGAAGGCCGACTGACTATGAGAATGACACAATGACCTAGATCAAAATCGTAGATCAATAGTTTGCCCCCCGGGAAGAAAATATACAGTTGGGGAGTGTAAACATAAATCTCTCATTGTCGTAAAATAGTAGCATTCCTATTATTCTTTCGGATGAACAATAAACCCTAAAGGAGTATTGATTGAGTTCATAAGGGCTTTAAAAACCGTATGCAGAGATACAAGAGAGCGCAGACACAAAGAGATTCAAAATGTTTCGATGTTCAAATTTGAAACGGAGATAGCAATTGCGCTCAACTGGAGATCATAGTTTTATTCAAGTTACTTTTGCTCATCATAACATTTTACACATTTTCAGAGTCAACACAGAATTGTTCCGCATAAAATTTTACATATTTTTGTAGTTGGCAACTTTTTTCTAGCTCCGCCCACTTTTCAGACACGGGCGGTCAAAGTTGAGCGCATCCTAGCATAGCAAGAGGGGGAGACAAGAGAGTACTCTTACTGTCTGTTTTTTTTTCTAGGTCATGCAGCGTTTTCTAGGTCATAATGAATTTTGAGGGCTTCTAGGCCAGCCGTATTTTTGGTGGCTGGCCTAGAAACCCCAAAATTCAAATACGAAATGACTCATTTTTGAAGAGAAAACAAATTTGGGACGAAAAATTTGGGGAAAAAACATTCGAGGAATGAATTAGGTTTGTTCCGATTCAATTTTCTTGGAATTTTTTTGTTCGAAATTTGTATGTTTTTGTTATTTTCCTTCGTCGAAGAATGGAAAAGTTGTTAATTAGATTTTCCATTCTACCTTTGTTTTGAAGCAAATTCAAATTTTTTTTTCGAAAAATGAACAGTTCTTCTGAAAATTCCACTAATGATGATTGGGATTATTCTGATATTATTCCTTTGGATTTTGACAAGGACTCGAGAAAATTTTGGATCTCGGTGCTGAAAATTATTGGGTTAGTGTCTTTTTTCTGAGTTTCGAAGATTTTTGGATTCTGGAGGATTCTGAATTCTGCTGTAGGCTTCTGAAAGCTTATGGAGGATTCTGGAACATGCTAAAAGCTTTTTGACGATTCTGTAAGCTTATGAACGCGACTGAAGGCTTTTGAAGTTTTCTAAAGGCATCTGGAGGATTTTGGAGGATTCTGAAGGTTTATAGATGCTTCTGGAGGAGTCAAAAAGCCACCGAAGGCTTTCGAAGGATTCTCGGATTCTTCAATTTCAAACTTCTGAAATTTCGGAATCCAATCTATTCAGAATGTTCTAGAAGCTTCTAAAATCCTGTGAAACTTTCCAGAATCTTTGATGAGCCTCCAAAATCTTAGAATTTCAGAAAAATCGTGGAACTTTTCTCCATGATGAACTTCTTCACTTCTTGTGTCGGAGTACTAGTCAATTTCCTTCATCTAATAGTTCTAACCCAAAAACCCTTGCGAGTTTTAACCATAAACCTGTTTCTGATCTTCATCGCCATCACGGATTCCATCAGAATGCTCAGATGTATCTATGGCTTATTATCCTTTATTCAATCTTATTTTTGGCCCACTGAAAATGATTGGTAAGCAAATGCGCTCCATCGAACAAACGAAAATTCGAAATTTCCCAAGTTACAGTACACCTCCCTCCACTTACTTTGTGACAGTTTTCGATGCATTCTCCCTATTCTTAGGCCAACTTTCTAAACAATTATCATCCTGGTATGGAGTAACGATAGCGGTGCTGAGAGCACTGGTGATAAGAAATTCAATGAATCCAAAGTTTGAAATTTAGAAAATTTCAAAAAATCGAAGTTTCTGGAATTCCAGAATCCATCGCTTGATCAAAGCAAAGTATGGGGTGCGGTGGTTAATCCTAGTCACTTTTTTGATAGTTCCAATTTGGTGGATTGACTATTCGAGAGCGTACACCGTGGAGTGTGGATTCTGGAGTTCGACGTCTTCTGACTGTGAAAATGTTGGTCAAAACTACACCCAATATTGCTACCAAGAAACGCTCCTTTTTGGAGCTCATTTCGGATATTTCATCGCTGAATATAGTCTTGTCATCAAGGGCGTCCTCTATGAGTTGTTGCCATGTTTATTGCTTCCGATTTCTACAGTAGTCCTCGTGTTGGAGTTGAGGTCAACAAAAAGGAGGTCGGAACGTTTGAGTGTCAAGGCAACGGATAATAGCCGAAGATCGACGAAATTGGTGACTTTTATCACGATCACTTTTATCATTGCCAGTGGACCACAGGGGATGGTATTTGTCGCCCAGTTTTTTGCCTATGAGTCGCTGTTGTTTTTGTGAGTTTTCACGGGAAACGTTTCGAAGCACCAGAAATGTGTCAATGCGTCATAAAATCAACATCAAGACGCGAGAAATGCGCAAAGCCACCAAAAACACTCAAAGGTAGTAGACAAACGCCAAGGCACTAGAAACGCGCCAAGAATCTGATAATGCGTCAATTAGCACTATCAGAAAATACGCTGAACTTTCAGATACATCACCGACGCCTTCCAACCGGTCTCATTGTTCCTGGCGGTGCTGAATGGAACTACTCATTTTCTGATCTGTTTCTTCATGTCATCTCAATATCGTGACACTGCACGACAAGTTTTTCGATGTCCCACAAAAGTCAAGAATTTCAGGGGATCAAGGGATATCACATTGTCTTGAATCTTCGAATGAATCCTTATATTACCTTATATTACAATTCACATTCACATTCTCCAATCTGCTAGCTACCTTACTATCATCTGCCTGAAGAATCAACTCATTAGAATACTTATACAAAATAACTCACATTATTCGGATCCATGGTTGTATGACGAAAAGAGGGAAACACATCGTTTTTTATAGTGAGAAAAAAGAGGCGGAAGGCGGGTATTTTTCTAGATGATATCTCCGAGACTGCGATTGGTTGTCAGACAAATACAGTATACGTTTCGAAAAAACATGTTTATTTTCAAGAAAAAAAAATGGAAAAAAAGGCGAAAATGAGCATCAGGAAGTAGGCGTTGGTGAGCTGGAAGAGCTGAAGGAGTGGGTCGATCAAGTCGAGTTGTGGAGGGTAGTCTGGAAAAAGGTTCTGATTTTGAATATAAAATTTTTTTAAAAAGTTTCAAACTTACGTTTTTCTTTTCGAGGAGGATGAGTGGGGGTGAGGAGGATGAGGAGTTCGAGGTTGGAGGTGTCTGGAGGTGGCGTCGGTTCTTGGTGCTGGTTGTGATCTGAAAGAAAAGGTTTCAATTTCTAAGAAAAAAAGGAATCAACTTACTACCAACGCATCCTCTGTACGTCCAGCTCCTCCTCCTCCTCGGGGGAGGGTCTGCGTGGCACCCGGGCCCGCTGGGCTGCCAAGTCACGGAGAGCTGCTTCCCACTCTCCAGCTCTGTAATTAAAACGTATATTAGTTGTTCGACCTTTGAGAAAACTTACCCTGGCAACACCAGCACACCCAAGGTTTGGACGGGGAATAAAGCCCCCGTCCTCACCTCACGCACAACACAACCCTGGGTGTTGTATTGCACGTTTGGGTGCCTTCGTCGTTGGTAATCCAACAGCCTCTCCCCATTGCCAACACGGAGGTCGACAAGTCTAAAAAAGAATGTTACTCGTAATTTAAAAAATAGTGCAAAAACTCACCGCTCTTAGAGTAGGACTATGCGTCCAAGAACAGGGCCGCCGGTGGTCGGGATGAGCGCCGTGTTTCGGGCACGGCGAAACAGCACCCTTTCCACATACAGCCGACTTCCAACAGCATCGAAGTCGGCTTCTCCAAACAAAGGGGTTGACATAGCGATTCTCTGGAAAAAAAGAGAGTTAACACAGTGGAAATGAAGGAATGGAACAGCTGAAAATAATGGTAAACGAAAAAAAAAAATTCACCTTTCTTGAAGTAGGACAATGTGTCCTAACACAGGACCTCCCGTGGTCGGCATGAGCGCCGTGTTTCGGGCACGGCGGAAGAGCACCCGCTCCACGTACAGACGGCTTCGAACAGCCTGGTAGTCGGCTTCTCCAAAAAGAGGCGTGGACATATCGAACTCTGGAAAAAAAAGAGTGTTAATACGAGAATGGTAGAGAATAGTTTTATCGGAACCAAAAATAAAAGTACTGTTAGTATGCTCCACATCCCGACAAAAGTGGGCGAAGTAAACTGGTGTAAAATGTATAACGGCTATTCAGCAATTTTGGAAAATTTTGGAAAAAAATTGCAGGGGTACCAACTCACCGATAAATTGTAGATTGCTTCTGCCAGAAGTAGTGGTTAGAGGAGGAAGAAGGGGGGTTTGAAGTTTCAGGAAAATAAGGATACATGGGCCGTTTTGTACAGTTAACAGCCTGACAGTGGAGGACATCAAATGGAGAATGGACTATTCTGATTCTGGTCAAGAAGAAACCAAATTATAGGTTTCCCTCGACCAGTTCCATCACAGACTCATTGGACGATCCTCAAATGAATGGATAGTTTGAGAGTCTTACGTGCGGATTTGCAGGGAGATGGGTACAAACTCCGCCCCTCACCGACATGTGTGTTATAAAAGGAGGTTCTCACCGTTGTTAGATCATATGGAAAGTGTGAGTGTGAGAGAATCCCAGGGGTGAAGTGAAATTATCTGCACCCACAGTCCACTGCTGCTGTCCGTTGCAAGATAGAGATCGCTAATTGCTCGGCTCTCTTCACATGAAAATTCATTATGACACAATACCAGTCGGGTTGGTCGAGTATGTGAGGAGAAGATGATGGATATGAAAATACCTCAAGATGAATGATGTGATGATAGGTAGAGATATGAGAGAAGAAGGAAAGACAGTACACCGAAAGAGAAAGTTTTGAGAATGATTTGAAAGAAGAGCGACTACTTTAGGGAGAAGAAACAAAAAAGATGAAGGGGATACAGTATACCTATATTAGAAGTTTCAAAAACATAATTCAAAAAGTCGTTTGCCAGTGTAATTTCTGAGAGCATGCCACCCAGCCGCTGCATGTTGCAGGGTAAAAAACAAACACAAGTGCCAGAGAATGTGGCGGAGAGACAATCTTCTGAAGCTTTAAGTTCCGAATAACTTTCTCTGAAAACATCCGGTTTTCTGTGAAAGTTGGACAGCTTCAGCCTCCACCTAGAGTATTAAGAGGGTCACCCGGGTTTTTTCGTGGTCATGATTTTTTCCAGTTCATATTTTTTTGCAAATTTGAAACCCCCATTTTCCATTTTTTTTTTTGTCGACGGAGAACATTCAACCAAAGAGAGCAACAACGACGATTTCGAAAAGTAAGAGGACCTTGAAAAGATACAAAAGAATCATACAAATTGATTTTGTACAAAAAATTTATTTAAATGAAAAAAAATATGTGTATGTTTTTACGTAACATTCGCGCTTCACTTTGCACAGGTGATTTGCGAACAGTCCGTAACGGACTGGATAGGAATCATATGTGGATCCGTCCCGTTTCTGGTCCGTAACGGATCCGTTATGGATGTTTCGCGAACCATCGTTCGCATACTGGTCCGTTATGGGTCCTATTTGCCGACCTGATCGCGTGCGGGCAATGAACAGATTCGCAAACGGATCTATTGTCTGTTCAATCTGTCTTCCTGAGCTCTTCTCAGCTCGATCAACTCCACACGGTGGTCCTAAAAAATGCTGCATTATAGTATTTTTGTAGTTTTGTTGACTAGCGACGCTACGCGTCGCTGGACACGGCTGCGCCGTGTTTCTGGTCGTAATTAGTGAGCTCAGAAATACTGTGTTTCAGTCAATTTACGGGCACCCCCTTCGCGTCTTTGACCAAACTTAGATTGATTCCTGTGACAGGTATGAAAAAATTGTCAACTAACAAATTGTTCACAATAAACAGAGAAACATTTTGTTAGTTGACCGTTTTTCGATAACTAACACAGGAACCGAGATAAGTTTGGTCAAAGATGGGAAGGGGTGCCGGTTTGATGCACTAATATTCTGAACCATGTTTAATCTTTAAAAAATTCCTTGGCGCTGTGGCGGACTCTTCAGAATTCATTAAAGTTATGCCGATGCTCATTTGCCGTTTGTTGTGATGGACGATAGAGTCGTTTGCAATTTACCATGCAATTTCGATGCAATGATTATGTTTTGAGTGAACTCCGTTTTTGTTTTATCCAAACGCACTCTGATGGGCCTTCCGCGCATATTTTTTGTTCATATGTTCAAATTGGACGGTTCGAGCTCGGAGATTTTCGTCCCAAATTGAGATTAAAGGAGGAATCCGGGCAAAAATTTTTTTTGCTTTAAAATGTGCAATTCAATGTGCTGATTCCGAATATCATAATGAAACTGCTCAAAACGTCCTCTAAGTACCCGAAAAAACGCCTCAAAAAGGCCGTTTTTCGAGGTTTTTGCCTCAGCCACGTGGCCACCGGGGCAAAAACCTCAAAATCCGGCCTTTTTGAGGCGTTTTTTCGGGTACTTAGAGGACGTTTTGAGCAGTTTCATTATGATATTCGGAATCAGCACATTGAATTGCACATTTTAAAGCAAAAAAAAATTTTGCCCGGATTCCTCCTTTAATTTCAGGGTCTGCCGCTTCTGTGAACATTTGATTCTCACACCAGTCGGTTTACGCTCCGCTAACGCAGGCCTCCACCGCCTGGCCTCCGCTTACATCCGCGTTCTTAACCCTGCGCTTTTTGGTCAGGCTCTTCTCGCGCAACTCTGATTCCTGCAGCTCTTTTCTCACAATGAAAACTAATGATTAAAGATTTGCGTTCTTACGTTTTCGTGACCTCAGTTTTGGTCAAATCAAAAGTCTAATTAGACGGGCATGATCCCCAGCTATCCAGAAATCAACTGTGAAAATTTCATGAAATTCGGTCAACGTTGAGTATGCGAAAGAGTCGTGCTACACAAAATGTGCATCGATTTGCATGAAAAAAGCTGTAACTTGCTCAATTTTTGAGATATAAAAGTTCTAAGCATATGGACATCATTTCCAGATTATCACAAACAAACTGGCAAAATTTCAATAGAATCGGTTGATTTTGAGTATGAAAAAGTGTGCGCTATACATTCGTCGCAACAAAATTGTCAAAATTAGTACTGAGAGAACGGAAAAAGAGCCATAACTTGGCCAATTTTGAACTAATAGAAAATTGAAACATAAGAGCACCCACTACAAAAATTGCTGCTTTTTAGTACTAAAACCGATGGCATCGGTGAAGAAAGAGATGAGTTCGACCCGATCCAGCCCTGCCTAGCATTGAAAAAATTATAAAAAAACAATTTACACATGGCGGAGTCGAACCCTCCACCATTGGATCACCACCCAAGCGCTCTGCCACTCCGCCACACTGACCACGTGCAGCAGTGAGGTAGGAGGTGGTTACGTGTGTGTCGGCGACGCTTTCTACCTCCCTCCCCCTTCCTCCTCTCTCGAGTACGATTTCGAATAAGTTAGGAGACATCACTGGATTGACCTCACATGAGCAGTTCCAGTTTGAGATCGATGTATCGAGAAACGACTACGATATTCGTAATCTACGAAAAATTTCAAAATGGAACACTATTAGCTTAACCCAAGGCACTTTAAATTGAAAGATTTTTGAGCTTTTTTTATTTAGGCCTGAGTCAGATAAAAATGGTCATAAGTAGTCTGAAACTTGATCATAGCTCGCGAAACTTGGTATTCCATTAGAAGGCCTGATCAGAAGTAACATATCTAAAATTCAATCATCCTGATTGAAAATTGCACCAACACTGAGCGGTAGAAGTTATTCTCAAGCCAAAAATATCTTATAATGCTCATCTTGGAAAATTTTCCAACTGAATGTTATACAATTTTTACATAGATCGTAGGGTATTTTTTATCTGAGTGCATTTTTAACGGAATATCCTCTCAACTCTCAAAAGGAAGCAAGTTATGGTCGAAAAACCTAAGTGGGCGGAGCCTAATCTTTTTTCTGAAATTCGAAACAAATGTGATGGATCGATAGAGCGTAAAAAATTGAGTTGAAAGTCAAAAATTTCGAACCGATTCATCCACTGGTTCTCTCAAACGAAGATGAAAAAGGCAGTTTCCGATATTTTCGTGACTCGTGCTTTCCGGCTCACTGCGGAGCCCAATATGTTCCAAATTACTTGGTTTTTTTACAAACCCAGAGTCCCTAAGATTTCCTAAAAGAAGAAAAAAAAAGTTTCTCAAAATCTCAATTTTGAGCCAAGTTATGAATGTACAAAGTCTGTGACAGGTTTTTCTACATTTTTTTCCAGATCCCCTCGCCGGGCAATTCAAAAAAGTGGGAACTACCGCATATTAAAAGAGAGCGCAGAATTATCATACCTTTTTCAAGCCCTTCAACGTCTTCCCGGTTCGGTTGAGCTCATGCTCCATATCCTAAAAATGTTGTATGTTCACGATAAAGACAATTAACTCACCTTGATTTTCGAGGAGACATTTTTATGGTCCCCTTGCTCGAACTCGAGCAAGGTTTGTGTTTGGCCCAGCTTGCAGAGCCCATTCTGAAAAAAAGTTTGTAATTTTTTGAAACATTCTTTTCCATAGAAATACTTACCTTCAACCCTGTCTCGGTTGCCCCCAATGGGTTTTTACACATCAGCAGCTCCCCTTGAGCTTGCTGGAGTTTCCCCATAGTCAACTAAAAAAGTTTTAAAAATCCTTATCATCTATCAAAAACTCACGATGTACTCCTGACGCAGCCGCCCGTGAGTTTCTCTCACTTCCGCAGTCTCCAACTTAGCCGCTCTCAACGCCAGAGTCAGCTCATCCATCTGCTGCTTCAGATGCTCGATCGACATCTGGAATTTCTAGGTTGAATTTATTACAAATAAGATGGTTTCGTACATATTCATACCCGCAACAAGGAGAAAGAAGATCTTGAAAAATGAGAAGTAGAAAACAGTAACCGAAAAAGTTAAACTTTGTAGGTATGTTCTGTTATAGATATTTCGAAAAGTGGGGGGCACTAAACCATAAACCGAATACAAACGACGGTTCACTTTGAAGAACACTCAGTCAAATCATTTTCGGTAGATTTAATCTACAAAGAGGGGGGGGGGGGGGGGGGGCTC
>LR544007.1:62620-74593 GCA_900536305.3 Caenorhabditis sp. 40 LS-2015
GGTGACTCTTCTTCTAATAGTAAGTTTCAACATGCTACCTATGCTAATGATCGTATCGCAAAATTAAAAATTATCGTGGTAAACCTAACAACGGTTCCGACTTTTGATTTTTCTCTCTCTCTCTCTCTCTCGAAAATGACGTTTACTTCTAGTCCCAAAAAGTCGTCAAAAAATCTAACTCTATCCGATTTTGGTCTGGATCTGTCCCCAATTCCTCACGATGAAAAACAGGAGAAGACTTTCCATAAGGGTCCAGGAATACTCGGTTTAATTTGTAAATGTTTGAGGTCCAACTTACCATCCGTTTGGAAGTCCATACGTGCCGTTTGTGGATTGCCACTGCCAGAAGTAGAGATTATAAGAGAAAGGTGAATTTGTAGGAAAATAGGAACACATGGGCCGTTTTGAACAGTTAACAGCCTGAGTGTGGAGGACATCAAATGGAGAATGGACTTTTCTGAATCCCCTCAAGAAGAAACCAGGGGTTTCGCCATTGCTAGATTATAGGGATAGTGTGAGAGGCGGAACCCCAGGTGTGAAGTGATCTTATCTGCACCCACATTCCATTGCTGCCGTTTGCGTCAATACCGCCGTTGCAAGATACTAGATAGGGATCTCTAATTGTTTGGCTTTCTTCACATGAGAGTTCATTATGATACATAACCCGCCGGGTTGATCAAATGTGTGAGCAGGAGATGATGGATATAAAATACCGTAAGATGAAAGATATAAAAGAAGAAGGGGATACAGATACCTAAAAGAGAAAGTTTCAAAAAAATCATGTGACTTGTTCAAAAAAAAAAAGATATTAAAAAAAATATTTTGTGCGATTGTACTCAATGTTCGAGATGAGTGAGTACCTTTTTCCCAGGATTCATTTGAATATTCTTTCTCTGCTTTGATGATTCTTCTTGTACTATTTGAAACATTTTTTTTTGTTAATTTTGAATCTTCTCCCCCATCTTCTAATTGTTCTTGTCTGGTGACTCAAGCCCCGTCTCAGAGACGGGGCTTGTTTCATCAAACAATAACTCGCCCCTTCCCTTGTCCCCCCAGACGGAGAATCAGTCAACCGTCAGTCTGCTTTGTTTTCTGTCTTTCTGCTTTGACACAATTTGTTCAGAGAAAAATAAAGGTTTAATTACCCAAGTTGGGGTCCGAGAGCTCTTCGAAAAGGATTCTTCCCCGTACAGACAAGACGAGCCCCCAATTTCTACAGTTCTCCAATCTCAGGCTGTTAACTGTGCAAACTTTTCCTTTCGGTGTACTGTCTCTCCTTCTTCTCTCATATCTCTACCGTCGAGGAAAACCGATTATTTGGTTTCTTCTACCTCTCGTTCATCTTCAAATTACCCTCTTTTTGTTTCTCTATTTGTGATTCCCGTGGAAAACAAACAAGTCGGCGAGGGGCGGAGTTTGTGCCCATCTCCTTCCAAATCCGCACGTAAGACTTTCGAACTATCCATTCATTTGAGGATCGTCCAATGGAGTGTGTGTCTGTGATGGAACTGGTCTAGGGAAACCGATAATTTGTTTTCTCCTTGGCCAGAATCAGATCAGTCCATTTTCCATTTGATGTTCCCCAATCTCAGGCTGTTAACTGTGCAAAACGGCCCATGTATTCTTATTTTCCTAAAAATTCACCACCCCGCCCCCTTCTCTTCTAACATCTACTTCTGGCAGTTGCAATCTACAGAGATAGTTTTTTTGCTGAAGTTCGTGAGAAGGCAGTGAAAAATGATCCAACTAACTCTTGAAATGCATCAACTTATGGTACTCATCACTGAGATGATGGAGCAAAAAGTGAATGTTTCTATTGGAAAATGGTGACGAGGTACATTTTTCAGGAAACTAAGGCTAAATCGGAGACTCTCTGATTGGAGTAGACACACCCTACGTGAAGACCAGAAGATTTACGCAGCTATGGATGTGATTTCGCTCGCCAAGCTGTGGAAACAATGGATCAGGGACAATGGTTTTGAAGGAGCGTATCGTGAGGAGTTGGTTCTGATTGAGGCGAAGGAAAAACGTTTGAGAGAATGGAATGTGATGGTACAGAGACAAGAGGCCGAATATGATGAATTCAATACTCGTTATCGTGGAAGAGACGGTTATTATGGGATGTTGATGGATACAAATGAACGTCATCAAACCAACCTGCGTTCATTGTTTTTTTAATTGTTACTAAATCGTGAAATTCAAAATAAATTTATTCGAAAATGTTACACAATCGTTCATTATCATTATCATTTTCGTAATCAGCACAAAATTCTGATCTAAATGAGTATAATATCAAGGGGTGTTGGGGAACATTCTGTCATAGATAAGGGGGAACACTTTCATCGAGAAGGGAAGAACTACAACGAAAGAAACCGAGTGATTTGGGTCGGATGAGTGCTTCAGGTGTACGTCATATTGTCTCCGAGCAAAGTATCAGGAATACAGATAGGATTTATTTCGAACGATTTCAATAAAATGTTTATCGAGTAGCAGTAGCGGATGTCAACGTGGAAATCTCGCTGGTAACCTTGACTCGAAGAATTGGTTTGAACAGTTCTGGAGAATGACAATGATTTCTTGGATGTCCAGGAGTACACTTACCGAGAATGACTTTTTTGTATTCTGAGACGATAATCATGAAGGCAATCGTGTCAATCGATGGATACAGGCACAGAATCACGAACACCCAGCCAGCTGGAAAACTGATCTCGTACTCGAAAATTGGTTGAATCAGTGGTCCTATCAATAAGGGGGCGATTGGCAAGACGAAAAGGAAGGTTGGAACAACGGTTTGGACGACGAGAGCTTTGAAGAATTGGTTTTGGAGTTTCCGATTCACTACAGATTGTTGAGAAAGTTCTTTTTTGAGGATAGTGTGCATTCCGACTCCACAATAGATGATGATTATATACTGTAGACCGAGAATAGCAACTCCAATAGCAAGGAAATAGACGATTCGCCATCTTATCGAGCCATCTTCCGACTGCAAAACATACACATTTCTAGCTGATACTCAGCATCTCACTTACATAGGCAATCAACAGGAATCGAGGCACTTGGGTTATGTTCAAGTGGTATGACTCAGCAATAACATCTCTGAAAGCTCGGGTTAGTTCAAGTTCTTAATATCTGGTCCTACCTCATATAGTTATCAGAATAGGTATCACTATGGCAGAAATGTTCCAAAGATCCACCGTAAATTATCCCAGAAACTAGACAGTAGAGCATCCACACAATCACACCGGGGCCTTCAAATTTCCGAGAGAAGTTTGGCTTGCAAAGAGTAAAGTAGCGGAAAGAGAATTGAACAGCAATGATTGACAAGATGACGAGATAGAAGGACGCGTAGAGGGCCATGGCGAATTTGAGGAATTCCGGATATTCCGCCAGCCAGGTATTCAAACTGAAAACCATCAGAGCCTTGTTGAAACTGTGAGCAAATGGTCTGGCGACGAGCTCCCATGATGAGAAGATGATTCCAATTAGTGAGAATACGATGACCATCAGTTTATAGGTTCCCGTGATCTTCTTGATGTGAAGCATGGTCAAATAGATGAACAGAGTGTTGACAACAGCGGTGGAAACAAATCCGAATAGAGTGAAAACATAGGAAAACTCATAGGAGAGAGCCATGGTTACAGTCACCGATGGAGGCGTACGTGTGTGGGGAATGTGAGAAATTCCTTGCCTTTTTATGACTTCACGAATAATAGCAGCTACAAGTTCAATATTGTAGTTCCGTCTATCCAGTTGTTTTTCAATCGGATAGCTGTGAGTAATAGGTACTATCACAGAGGTTTGATGAGAAGGCTGCTGGGACGATCTGATTTTTTAACAGACTAGAGAATTGTCAGAAGAAGAAGAAACAATTTGTAAAAAAGGGTGTAAACGGGGAGAAATAAGCCTATGGTTTTACCATACAAGGTCGAAACTGGACAAAGAAAGTATGTCTAAAAAATTTTTTAGTTCCCGAAGATCTCTGTCCTTGTACCTATTACTCACATTTCAGCTATCCGATTAAAAAACAACTGGATAGACGGAAACTACAATCTTGAACTTGTAGCTGCTATTTTTCGTGAAGTCAAGTCATAAAAAGGCAAGGAATTTCTCATATTCCCCACACACGTACACCTCCATCGGTGACTGTAACTATGGCTCTCTCCTATGAGTTTTCCTATGTTCTCACTCAGTTCGGATTTGTTTCCACCGCCGTTGTGAACACTCTGTTCATCTATTTGACGATTCTCCACATCAAGAAGATCACGGGAACCTATAAACTTATGGTCATCGTATTCTCTCTGATTGGAATCATCTTCTCGTCATGGGAGCTTGTCTCCAGACCATTCGCGCACAGTTACAACAAGGCTCTGATGTTCTTTAGTTTGAATACTTGGTTGGCGGAATATCCGGAATTCCTCAAGTTCGCCATCGCCCTTTACGCATCATTCTATCTCGTAATCTTGGCAATCATTGCTGTTCAATTCGTCTTCCGTTACTTTACACTTTGCAAACCAAACTTCTCTCGGAAGTTTGAAGGCCCAGGTGTGATTGTTTGGATGATCTACTGTCTAGTTTCTGGGGCAATTTACGGTGGATCAATAGAATTATTCTGCCATACTGATACCTATTCTGATAGCTATATGAGGTAGGGCCAGATATTAAGAACTTGAACATAGCTGAGCTTTCAGAGATGTTATTGCTGAGTCATACCACTTGAACATAACCCAAGTGCCTCGATTCTTGATGATTGCCTATGTGAGTGAGATTCTGAGTATCAGCCAGAGATGTGGTTGTCTGCTCTGCAAAAAAAGTTGTTTCATCGCAAATTTGTTTTGCAGTCGGAAGATGGCTCGATAAGATGGCGAATCGTCTATTTCCTTGCTACTGGAGTTGCTATTCTCAGTCTACAGTATATAATCATCATCTATTGCGGAGTCGGAATGCACACTATCCTCAAAAAGGAACTTTCTCAACAATCTGTAGTGAATCGGAAACTCCAAAACCAATTCTTCAAAGCTCTCGTCGTCCAAACCGTCGTTCCAACCTTCCTTTTCGTCTTGCCAATCGCCCCATTATTGATTGGACCCCTGATTCAACCAATTTTCGAGTTCGAGGTGAGTTTTCAAACCGGCTGGATGTTCGTGATTCTATGCCTGTATCCACCAATTGATACACTTGCCTTCATGATTATCGTCTCAGAATACAAAAAGATCATTCTCGGTAAGTGTACTCCTGGACATCCAAGAAATCATTGTTACTCTCCAGAACTGTTCAAGCCACTTCTCCCGAGAGAAGTCAAGATTACCAGCGAGATTTCCACGTCGGCAGCCGCTGCTGCTACTCGATAAACTTATTATTGTAATCGTTTAAAATAAATCCTATCTGTATTCCTGATATTTTGAGACAATATGACGTACACCTGAATCACTCATCCGACCCAAATCAGAGTGCGACTCAAAATGTAGTCAGAACTCAGATGTAACTGAATGCACTCAAACGCACTCGGTTTCTTTCGTTGTAGTTCTGCCATGGGATCTGAAAAGGATCGTTTCGGTCGATCTAATCATCAAGGATGTTGTCGCACAACAGCGTCCTTTGTGTCCAAGATTTCCATTTTCATATCTGCCAGATAAGAGAAAACGTTCAAAACGTTTCGCTTTCAAATAAAAAGAATCTTGTAACTCGGAAATTTCTGAAAACTATAGTTCATATTATCATCATGTAACCTATTGCTGTGAATCAGATGCGAGCACAAACTCTTCTCCTTCCCGCCTAAGCCGACGATCGCTGAGAATGTACTGGAGCAAGCACGTGAAGAAGTGGTGGCTACCTCCTCCGATGATATCAGCGAGTTTCCGAAACCAGTTTTTGCCCGAGAAGGAGTCGTTTTCAGGTGATTTTCAGATCGTTGGCACTTTTCCGAATGCAGTGTATCTGTCGGTGAGGGGCGGAGTTTGTATCCATCTCCCTTTTTTCTCAAAACTTTTCCTTTCGGTGTACTGTCTTCCCTTCTTCTCTCATATCTCTACCGATCATCATATTCATCATCTTATGGTATTTTCGTATCCCTCATCTCCTCCTCACACATTTGATCAACCCGACTGGTAATGTGTCATAATAAATCCTCATGTGAAGAGAGTCGAGCAAGCGATCTCTATCTTGCAACGGCGGTATGGACGCAGACAGCAGCATTAGAATGTGGATGCAGATAAGATCATTTCACCCATGGAACTCCCTCTCACCCACACTATCCATCTATAATCTAGCATGGGTGAGAACGCCCTTTGATAACACACAGGTCGGTGAGGGGCGGAGTTTTTACCCATCTCCCTGCAAATCCGCACGTGAGACTCGCAAATTATTCATTCATTTGAGGATCTTCCGATAGAGAATGTGTCTGTGATAGGACTGGTCGAGGGAAACCAATGATTTGGTTTCTTCTTGACCATGATCAGAATAGTCCATTCTCCATTTGATGTCCTCCACTCTCAGGCTGTTAACTGTTCAAAACGGCCCATGTATTCTTATTTTCCTGCAAATGCACCCTCGCTTCCTTTCTCTTCTAACCTCTACCTCTGGCAGTTGCAATCTACAATTTATCGGTGAGTTGGTATCCCTAACAAAAGTTTATCTGAAATTTAGCCACACTAGGGTTTCCGAAAAAAAAAAACGATTCTTGAACGATGGCACCAATCATTTTGCAGAAGGCATCTAAAAAAAGAGCAAATTTTTTGTCAAGCCACTTGCGGACTTGCAATTGGTCATCATCGATGAAGTCTCAATGCTGAAAGCCACCCTGCTGGATGATGTCGACAGAGCCCTCGGGAGGATGGCCAGATGACGTGGAAAGTTCGGAGGATGCAGTGTTCTTCTGGTTGGTGATTTCAAACAAGCAACTCTTGGACATGAGCTTGTTCACAATTGTAAGAAAACTTTACTGAAAACAAAAAATTCATTTTTTCTAATTCAGCACACCATTGGACATTCTTCCAACGCGTCGAGTTTCGGATCGATTTCCGTCAGCAAATTGATGAGGATTAGACGTCTTCTAAGATGGAGACGAAGCCTGAAGTGGCCGATGTCTACTTCAAGGGTTTGAAAAAAAACTTCATACTCTGTTCTTCGCAAAAATCTATTGATTTGTTCAACAAGGAGGTATGTGTTTCTAAAAAATCTTCAAAACAATTTATGGGTGTTTCAGGTTATCAAGCAAAAGTTTGGGCCTCAAGCGATCGTCTATGAGGTACCAAGAGTGACGACCGAAACACGCGTCCAAGGATCACCTGCAAAATTTGATGTGGAGATCGAAAAAGGAATGTTCACGCTCACAAGAAACATGTCGATCCTTTTCACTGGTAGAATGACGTCCTCCGGTGGAGTTTCTGTGAAAGCTGGAGTTGTTGGAACGGTCCGAGACATCATTTCACATCGAGGCGGCATCCAAACCATCGTGATAGAGTAAGTTTTCCTTAAAAAAGTAGACAAATATATAAAAAACTTTCCAGGGTGTACGGTAGATGCCACTCTTTCCCCAGGATCAGTTCAAATGAGAGCACTGATGTCAATCATCCGAAGAGCGTTCCACTTTGTCAATGCCTACACCATTCCAATCCGAAAAGCTCAAGACATGACACTGGATAAAGTGATTGTGGACACCAGTCATGGTCTTCCGGTTGCCTTGGGATACACCGCTTTTGGAAGAGTACGTTGTGCTGACGATCTCAGAGTCACCACACTTCCGTGGAAACTGAAATGGATAATATCAGTTGATCCGATCATCAAGGAAACGCTTGCTCAACAGCCTCTCTTCATCTTCCCTCCGACACCGATGATCGCCGAGAACGTGCCAGAACCAGTACGTGAAGAAGCGGTGGCTGCCTCCTCCGATGATATCAGCGAGTTCCCGGAGCCTGTTTTCGGTGAAGAAGAAGGAGTCGTATTCAGCAACACAGAGTACGACCAGTTGATGCTGTGAGATGTTTGGTCCACACTGAAAAACTTGATCTGTTTTGATTGTGTACTTTTTCAGTTTGATTCGCTTTGGCTTATTGGTGTTTTTGTGTCTAGGTTGGTGTCGGTTTCATGTATTTCAAATGTTGATCACATTCCCAAATCGCTATCCTATTTTCGAAATTTTTGATGACTCACTTTTTTAGAATAAAAATTCTAACAGAAGTATGGTGTTTTTATTGGTGCTGACCTTGGTGCCTGGTACGAGAAGGGATTTGGAAGAACACATGCGAGGGGGAAACATAGTTTATTAACTGATCATGGCCCTCGGCGAGCTTTCTCTTTCTCCCGTTTTTCCTTTTGAAAACCAATCGATTTAGGTTTCCCTACTGTCGACGAGCTCGAATTATTCCATGAGTATTGTGAAAACCCGATTATACCGCGAGACTCGCTTGAACTTACTACTACCAGCAACTCGAATCCAATTTCGGAACCTGGACACATTGCCTGCAGATTCTCCAGCTGATTGAAAACTTTAACGGGACGGAGGTATCAACAACAAAATGAAGATCTAGAGTTGTTTCGTAACTCCGCCGATTTTCAGAATAATCAGGTGATTGGAAAGCATTTTTTCGGTTCTCCAAAGTGGATCATTTTTTACGAGTTTTCACTGAAAATGAGATAATTGTATAGCTTGCACGGTGAAGATTACGGTGTCTCATTTGCTTCCAGAATCTTGGTGTGATTAACCGCAATGATGACGGCTCGGCTTCATTTTCTCGTCCGTTTTCTGTGGTCGTCTCAATATCTAAACGCGACTCGAGAGATGTATGGGATTCTGAAGCAAGAGACGAAAGTTTGCTTCAATTTTATGAATAAGATTTTAACTTGAAAGCAGTTTTCTCTACAGTGTCAAAATTTGAATGGTTTTTTAAACGTTCAAAGTGTTATTTTCTCATTCTGAAGGGCAAAAATAAAAACTCGTGTCAAGTGTATCCAATTGTCTGTGTCGAGTGTAGTGTGTTCAATGTGTCAACTGATAAGACATTTTCCGCTATAAAAACAGATCACTCTCTCAACAATTGAACAGTCTTCAGAGAGATGATTTCAGTACTTCTATTCCTATTTGTAATCTTTTTTTTCGGGCTCAAAGCCTTCTCGAAAAGAGCCAATCTTCCCCCAGGACCCCAACCCCTACCCCTGATCGGGAACCTTCATGACTTCATCTATCGATTGTGGAAGTGTGGCGGAATCGTCGGCGCTTTTAATTATTACAGAAAGGTTAGTCTTTGGCACCCCATATCGTGCCCATATCAACCATGAAAATCAAATTTTTTTTTGAATTTTCAGAAATATGGAAATGCGTACACCTTGTGGTTGGGACCACTGCCCACTGTGAACATCACGGATTTCGAAACGGCTCATGAAATTTTTGTGAAGAATGGTAAAAAATGTGTGGATCGACAGTTGGCTCCGATTTTCGAGCATGTTTCAGGTGAGATAGATGTTAAATGGGTAGCATAGGTATCATTGTGTCGAGAGATACTATCGCCGTATGCGCATCACAACTCGTGGATCTAATGTGGGGTACCGAAGTCTTCATCAAGACTCTGGACATCTTATTTCCAAAGAACCATTAGGAGTTACCGTGATACCAAGACTACCATGGTCACCTCACCTAAAACTATGGTTCCATGGAATCAATTGATACCATATAGTGTCATTCACTTCTTCCCCATTTTCAGGCGGTCTCGGGCTCCTCACAGCCAATGGCGAAAATTGGTCGGAGATGAGAAGATTCACACTTTTGGCGTTCCGAAAATTGGGTGTTGGAAGTGGACTAATAGAGCAAAAAATTATGGCAGAGCTCGATGGAAGGTGCTCGGAACTAAATGCCGAGATTGCGAAATCCGGCCGAGTGATCGTGCCAGTGGAGTTTTTCGACCTGACAGTTGGAAGTGTCATTAACAGTCTTCTGATTGGAAAACGATTCGATGAAAATACGAAAGACGATTTTCTAATGATAAAAAAAATGTTCGACGACTCTACTGAAACCTTCAGTCTGTTTGATTCGAATGTTCCGGTTTGGTTTTTGAAGTGGTTCTTTCCCAGAAGATACAAGATAACGTGGGATTCGAGGCAGCGGATTCTGGATCATGTTGGGAAGGAAGCCGTGGAAAGAATGGAGAAATTGAGAGCCGGAGAATATGAAGTGGATTTGGAGGAGCCCAACGATTTCGTCGACTGTTATCTGGCTAAAATGATGGTGGAGTTGGAGAAAGGAGAAGATGGGCATCCTGGATATAAGTGAGTGTCAGAAATTTGAAATCTACAAGTTTTGAATTCCGAGTACTTTGGAAACTCCTTCAGTTTCCTCGTGAAACGCAGGTTTTCAGAATCGAAGAATCTGAAAATTGTGCAGGATTCTAGAATTCTGAATCTCTTTTTTTTCAGCATGGACGCTCTGAAAAAAGTTCTCCTTGATCTCTGGCTCGCCGGACAGGGCACCACTGCCACCACTCTCTACGTCGGATTCATGAAGCTCGTCAATCATCCCCACGTCATCGTCAGAATCCGTGAAGAACTCCAGAATCTCAAAAAGACACAAGGATCTGAAAACATTAGTCTCCAAGACCGCCCGAAAACTCCTTACCTAAACGCGACGATAGCCAACGACACGCCTCGATTTTGAACGTGAATTTCTGGAGGATCAATTCTGAAAAAATAGAGTTTCAAGGATTCAAAGTGGAGCCGGGAGTCATGATAGCAGCTCAACTGGGAGCACTTCATGTCAATGATGAGCTATTTGAAGATCCAACGAAATTCGATCCGGAGAGATTTTTGAGAAACGAGAAGCTGATTCAACAGATAATTCCGTTTGGCATCGGAAAAAGATCATGTGCTGGGGAGCAGTTGGCCAGGTCGGAGCTTTATTTGGTAAGGGTTTTCCTAGATTACTGTAGATTCACAGCAAAGTTTCAGGTGTTTGGAAACCTCCTACTCCGCTACGATATCAGGGCTCACGGAGCAACTCCGGAAAATGAGGATGTGTTTCCGTATGGTTCAGCAAAAAAACCGGATACTTCTGGAAAACTGGAATTCAAGAAACTGAGATAATAAAAATGTAGAACTTGTGGTGTTGGTAGTTTGTAGTCATTGTACCCCGATAAGTATCAATAAATTCATCTATAGATAAGACAACCTGTTCTTCGTCTCTTTCACTTATTATTTTTCTGTCTGCGTCTCCTTTCTCATCATTCTGTTTTATTTCACTTGATCGAATGAAACCATTTTTTGAAGTTTTTTCACTTCTTTACTAAAAATGACCAAAAAAGGGACCTCACAGAGCTGCTTAATTTGTGGAGATGTCTCGAATACGATTCGATTTGGAGCCGTTTCTTGTCGGTGAGTATTTTTGAAGAATTTCAAGGCTTTCTAGGCCACAGAAATCAGTTTTTCAGATTTCTAGAACATTTGAAGTTTTCTAGGCCACCAAAACTAATGTTTTCGAGTTTTTTTTTCCAGAGCATGCGGTGAGTTTTTCCGTCGAAAAGTGCTCCAAAAAGCTGGAATTCCAAAACGTTGCGATGGAAATTGCCGACTCAACAAGACCATTCGAAAAACGTGTCAAAGTTGTCGCTTTCAAAAGTGTCGAGATTCAGGAATGAGGGAGATTCTAGTGGAGTCCAGAATTAAGACGGATTCTGAAGATTCCACGACTTCCAGATCAATACTGAAGGAGCTGGAAGAAGGGTATCGAAAGTTGCAATCCTCGAGGGCTCAATTTTTTGGTGTTCAGGTAAACTCTGGGTTTTTGAGACATATCAAAACGAAAAATTCAGAAAGAATCGAGATTTTGCACTCACGAAGAATTCAATCAAGTTTGCGAAATAGATATGAAGCTGATTTTCAATTGTATATGTTGAGAGAGGTCATAAGATGGGGCCGGATGCCCGATCTCCCCTAACTGATAATGTACGACGTGGCAAAAGAATCTACTTTCTATGTTGAATGAGCAAAGGG
>LR544011.1:0-25984 GCA_900536305.3 Caenorhabditis sp. 40 LS-2015
AGACGCAGACATAGGGAGGAAGGGGGAGACCCACATGTCTGCGTCTCGCGCCGCCGCACACTCTTTCTCCTAGTGGTGGTTGAAAATTCTGACCCATCACTACTTTTGTCTTTCCTCCTCTATTCCTGATTCCGAAAAGATCTTGCCTTTTCGGCAGAGAGAGAAAGATGATCGTGTTGCGCAAGAAACCTGCTAGGTCTCGGCTAATATCCAAGAAGTATAGATTTATGTGATTATAACAGTCAAAAAAAGAGTAAAGCATACAGTATTTCAAGAAACAAAAAAAAGCATTTTGAGACATGTTACAACTTGGAGTGTGGCGATCCAATGATATCAATCAAGTTGGCGTTGGCAAAGATGTTCGCCGGATCCAGCTCGCTCTTGATCGCCTTCAACAGCGCAATACCCACAGCGCCGTTGGTCGTCAGCATCCATTGCTTTCGGATCTTTCCGACGCCATGATGATGAGAGATTGAGCCACCGCAAGCGATGATCTCGTCACGGGCGGCTGTCTGAAAATTGGATGTTTTTCTTGAGTCTACTGCAGCTAGCATACCTCAATCCGATCGTAGACCTTGAGTCCGTCTGGAAGTCCGCGAGCGTTGAATCCAAAGTAGAAGTACACACATGCACCGGCGTCGTACACTTGGGTGACGCGGCAACTGGCAAGGACTGGATGCTTGACACCTTGAGCCTTGGCTTCACGGCGCATGAGTTCTTTGACATTGCGGCAAAGGCTCAACACCTTGTCCCATGGGACGGAGGTCTCGAAGGACTCGCCGAGCACGCCATGGTTCATTCCGAGGTCCTGAAAGTGGAGATTGAGCTAGTTACAGTAGCAATCATTATATAACAATGAAATGAGCAACTTCAAGTCACCCGATTTATCTAAAGTTTTGCGAGTGTTTCAAGCAACTCTTGATTGTAATTTTCGCAGTTCAAAGCTTGTCTCGAAATCTGACCCATTTCAATATCAAGAAACGTGGCCAATTACAAACTTGAAGCTCTTTACACCCACAAATTTTCAGAGGAATGGGATCTCTGAAAACCACGTCTTCATTACACACACGTTGACTACACACTTTGACTAGTACAAGCAAAAACTCACTCTCAAGTAGGCGATCGCAAAAGTGAGCCTGTATCCATACTGTCCGTTCTCTTCTCCACCAACAACTCCATGGAAATCGGCGGCCAGCTTGTTCAAACGATCCTCCTGTTGATCAACCTCCTCACGACTTCCCTCATAGACACACGTGGCCGCGCAAATCTCATCAACCTTGAATCCCTTCCACGAAGTGATGTACATCTTGCTCACGGAGCTCTTCAAATTGGCCCACCAGGAGTCGGAAGCCACTTTGAGAGCTTGTCCCATCACAAACTGGTCGTTGTCCATGAGTCTCAAGGAGGCTGGTTGAATGCGTCGGCTGGCAACCTCACGGAAGAAGTTGACTCCGCTCTCGAAGTTGGGAAACACGAAGCTTCCGTAGCGCTTGACTTCGGGCAGAGGGAAGATCTTGAGAGTGACCTCGGAGACGACTCCGAAGGTACCCTCGGAACCGAGAATGATTTGATGAATGTCTGGGCCACAGGAGATTCTCGGCACTTGGCATTGCTTCTGGATGATTCCTTTCGGACAGACAAAGTTGAGATGGACGACGAGATCCTCGATGTTTCCGTACTTGTTCTTCTTCATTCCACTGGCTCTGGTGCTCACCCATCCTCCAAGAGTGGAGAACTCAATGGAGTCCGGCTCATGTCCACAAGTGAATCCCTTCTTATTCAATTGCCTTTCCAAGGATTGTCCAACGATTCCGGCTTGAGCGCGGCACGTCAAATTCTCCCGATCAATCCAGAGAATCTTGTCGAGTAGTGCCATATCCATCGAGATCACCATACGCTTCTCGGTGACCGGGGTGTCCAACGCGTTGGTCACAGAGGTACCACCACCAATTGGGATGATGGCGCAGTTGTGGCTCATGGCTCCCTCGATGATCTTAACGATTTCTTGCTCGGTTTTCGGCCAGACGACGACGTCTGGAAGACGTTGAATCTTGCCCTCTCTCAAGTTCACCATGTCGTGAACGGTATGACCGTGAGCACGCATCAGGCGGATCTTGGCGGCGTTCGAGAAAGAGATGTTGTTTTCCTTCAAGAAATCGATGAGGTCTTCGTTCTCAATGGGAGCATCTACAACGACGTCAGAGAGCTTCTGGGCGGGGCTAACGTAGTTGAGGTCGATGCCGAGATAGTTTTCGAACCAGGGGCGGAAGTGGGGCATCACCTTGCCGGATATGTCGTATCTGCAAATAGCAAACATGTTGGTCTTCTAATTCACTAGCAGACCCAAAGAGACGCAGACAGCGAGAGAACTTGGGTCTGCTAGTTATTTAGCAGACCCAAATCGTTGGTCTGCTAATTCACTAGCCACTCACTTATCCCCGGTGAAGGTTACATGTCCGTCCTTGTTGATGGTGAACTGCGAGTCGTTGTACCCCCAGCCATTCCACTTGAGGATCTTGTCGCTGGAAAATCACCAAATTTTTTTTTCGGAAAAAATGGAAACATTGACCGAAATGGACGGCAATAAAAGCAGGGTCTCTCACCGATAAGACTGCGGCACGTCGTGCTCCAGTGTTTGATAGGACGCCGACATGGAGACAAGTTGAAGAGTCCTGGAAGAATCAGCAGTTCGGGGATAGTTCCTGAAGGGTGGGTATCAGATGACAAACGGAGTGAGAGATTATGGATTTTTGAATTTCGAGATTCCACTTTTAGGTGGCATTTCTTCAATTTTCAAGACTTTCAGTTTTCGAAACTTGCATCATTTGAAAATCGACCGCTTATCGAAATAGTCACATGACGCCAAGTTTGTACCATGTGTACCTTTAAGCTGCCTAAGACCTATGACCTCTTTAATGCATCAGTAGACTGAAAAAAAAAACAAGCAAGGGCTTGTGATTCAAAGCTTACAGTAATCTACTCAATACACAATCTTACAAGTAGAGGCTCCTTGAAAGTGAGAGGAAAACCAGAACCTCTAAACTTCACGAGTCGAAGGAAGACTCCAAGGTTCCGAAGAGTCAAAAAACACTCTGAACATCTTGAAATCTATTATCAGGAATCCAAAGGAGGCTAATCTACACTAGAGAGAGTCTGTAAGATTCTACAGGATTCTTAGCTATTCTGAACTAGCCAACATCATTCTAAAGCTTGCTACGACGTTTCGAACTATTCTAAGACTTAAGAGAATTATTCTGGTATTCTCAAAGGTTCTAAGGTTCTAGTGAGGCCCTCTTCTGGAAGTGGCTACAGAGCTCAAGCCCTTGAAGTTCAGCACATTTGCACCTTGAACTTTTCGTATTACTGCCACAATAATCCTAAAGTTCTGCTGATCAAACACGACCACGTTGTAGCCAATGAAGGCTCTTGAACCGTTAGAAAAATCCGAGTGTTGGAAAACCTTGCACAAAATGTCACAAAAAAAGTCAGAAATAAAAGCACATATTAGCATATCTTGATGGATGGTGACGTTGATGTTTAGGTAATTTCAAGAGGATCCAAAAGAGAACGCCCAAATTTTGACAGCAAGGGGTTGGCTCGAATGTCCGAAGCACCAAAATAATTCAAATTTTGATTTTCAAAATTTCAAATTTATCTAAAATGGAAACGTCTGAAACCAGGACAAAGGTATTAAGCAAACATATTTTAAAAAACCGAGAAAGAAATCAATCAAACCGGCACTTCTGCCTATAACGGAGTCGCTCGCTCTCCAAATGTCCTGTACATGTACACATACATACATACACGTCCACCTTATCAGTTTTTTCCATCCCAAAAATTTTTCTGTCTTCAAACTGTCTGTCTTATCTCGTTTCTCTGTTAGCCAAAGTACACATCAGATTAGGGTCGGTTTGATTCGGGAGGGGTGATGGTGATGGTGGTAGAGCGGAAATTTCCGTTTTCAGAACAGGAAATATACATTTATCAATATGAATTATGATGATGAGGAGAGAAATTTGATCTTCCGGGAGGTGAGAATGCACTGAAGAAAAGTGAAAACTCTACGAACTTCTTAATGTCGTTTTTCCAGATACCATGCAAAAGTTCGACTATGAAAAGTACGTACTCAATCTTCCGGAGCCCGCTTTGCTGAACACGCTGAAATTTTTGAGGTAATCATCTAGAATCGAGTGGATTCTCGAACTCGGAGTCTTGATCATCTGAAATTTGAAGACTATGTTCAAGATTCGACTTTCATCTCATTTCCAGACTCCCCGACCTGGAAACCTTAAAACTCGCTTGCCCCGAGCTCACCGATCTCGTCGACATTCACATCCGTCACCTCGACGAGGAGTTCCCCCACCGGCCGCACTTCAAATTCGAACGATGTGCTCCACCAGAAGACGTCGACGAGGAGAGTCACATCGAGAGGATGTGCGAGAGACAAAACTCATCAGTGACCTACTATCCGGGTGATCGATGTGTCTATCTGTTCGGTGGAGAGACGTTGGATCGAGCGGACGATGGTCCGAAAGCGTGCTTCAACGACTTGTGGAAACTGGACACGGGGACGATGAAGTGGAGCCGGGTGGTCATCTGCTCGGCACCGTACCCATCGCCAAAGTGTCAGGCGTCTTTTGTTACATGGGGTGTAAGTGGGAATCTACGAACTATGGTCTGCTAAATCACTAGCAGACCCAAGCGTTGGTCTGCTATCCATTTAGCAGACCAAAGGAGACGCAGACAGAGAGAGAGTATTGGTCTGCTAAATCATTAGCAGACCGACGCTTGGGTCTGCTATCGAATTAGCAGACCCAAATACAATGATGGCTGATTTTTCTCGTTTTCCAAGACAAAACCCGATGAATTCAGAAATCCTAGGCGTTCAATTCTTGACTTTCTCTGACTCTTTCTTACTGATGAATCACTGTTCTTACTCCTTCTTTTTCCTTCTGATCATTGTGGTCATCAAACATGTTTGTTTTGACGGTCTCTTTTCTTTCACTCTGCAACTCTCGGTTTTACATATTATCTCATCTCCATCGGTTTTTGTTCAAAGTCTAAGCACACAATTGTTCTTTCTTCCTTCCTCTATTGGGTGTTAATCGGTTAGTTTCCCATTTTTCTTCGGTTTTTTTTCTTATAGTTCACTGCTAGCAAGAAAGAGATTCTCAATACTAAAAAATAAAACTTTCTCGATTTCCAGGATCAACTAATCCTCTACGGTGGCCGCGCCTATCATCACGATGGCCGCAAACTTCTCTTCTCAGAGCTCCACTTCTTCGACGTCCGAACTTCCACGTGGCGTCGACAAATCACTCCCCCCTTGCCGTTTCAACGACCCATGGCTGGCCACTCGGCTGTCATGTCTGGAAATCTCATGATAATGTACGGAGGATTCGAGGAGACCGGAGACCGTCCGCGGAACGGAAGTGTGACGGTGTTGGATTTGCGGAAGCAACAGTTTCACTATATTGAAATGAGCAGGGTGGTGCCAGCTGGAGAGAATGAGCAAGAGAAGTTGCGAATGCAAATGCAGTTGCCGTGGCATGAGCAACAACAAGTGGAAGAGCGGAAGTTGTTTCCAAAGTTAGTATGGGAAATGAATCGCTGAAAATGAACCTTTTTCCTAGATTTTGAGTTATAAGGGGAACGATTTTGGGTCTGCTAGCGATTTAGCAGACCCATGCGTAGGTCTGCTAGCTATTTAGCAGACCCAAGCGTTGGTCTGCTATCTATTTAGCAGACCCAAGCGTTGGTCTGCTATCTATTTAGCAGACCCAAATCTCATTTTCTGGAAAACTCGCTTCAAAATCCGCGCTTTAAAGCGATTCTTCGCCTATTCCTACTCAATGTTCCCTTTAGATTCGACCTGTACAAAACGAAACTGGTTCTCATTCGAGAAGGTCTTCTCCTCCTAGCCGGAGAGCTTCACCCTGGCGACTACGGTAGCTCGGTGCTCATCGAGTTCGACCCCCAAGATGATCTGACGAATCGAGAGCATCCATCATGGCGTTGGCGAAGGCTAGAGACTTCTGGAAGGTGGTGGAGGAGCCGGTTTCAGAATCCACCGCCACGTGTTCATAATGGGCCGATTGGGGTAGACATTTTTAGATGAAAACGAATGGTTGTTGATGTGAAAATTTGCAGTTCTTCGCCCATCTTGGAGAAGTGGCGGGTCCCGAACGTCGACCGGATTGTGCACTACCGAATTTCGAGTTTTGGGAGATTGCGGACGTTCGAAACTCGACAACGATTAGGCTGGTGTCACTGGGAAGGGTGGTCAATGAGAGAGATGTAAGTAAAGGTTCTGGATTCTGTCCATTTCTTAGATTCTTGGATTCTTGGATCCGTAGATCTCGAATTCTCCAATCCATTCTCCAGGTACCGCGAGTCGAATCTGCCGATAGGTACGACGCCGTCCAACGCCACTACCGTGACTTCGTTCGTCACCTCTACCGTCATCTGGAGTTGGAATTCCATCGACGAAGGCCGTCTTCACGAGAGACGTCATCTGAGGATGACATGAAGAAGACGTGTGCAGTGTTCACATTCTCCAGTATCCACTGCAGAATCGAGAATTGTTTTCGTGATGGGTACTACTTCCTTTGGAAGGGTATTGAGAGACTAACTTCCTATGAATATTTCAGCAGTAGCAAAGTGAAACCCATCAGAATTCGACTTCAAATTTCCGAGCCGAAAGCTGAGGGAGCTCCGAGACTGGACGACTTTGACAAGTGGGAACTGCGGCAAGCGATTCAGGCGATCGTTAATCAGCTTCGTGAGTGTTCATCATTTGAGCAGTTTTTCGACGTGGATTTCCAGATGCGAAGTACTACGACACGTCCGAAATGCAACACCTGGTACCCAGGGTTCCCGTTCGCAATAGTCTTGTCAGACGGTTGTCGGTCTATGTTGCGGAGATTGATATCAATTTGGATCCCGAAAACTTTGAGGAGTTGGTGTAAGTTTTGGTATTGAAAACTGAACTATATGAATCGAAAAAAGTGACTTGAAATTTCAACATGCTTTGTTTATGCTCAGTTGTCGGATCCTAGGCCAGGATCATAAAATCTTCGGGGAAATCAAAACTCGACAAGAATTTTCGACCATCAAAGTTCGAAGTGTTAACCACACCTGCCTCTTCCAGCTGGGTCCCCCAACCGCTGCAATTCCCGTCGCCACCGGAAACTAGAAACTTTTCGCTCATCGGCGCCCACCACGAGGTGATCATGCACGGCGGAGAGGTGACCTACAATCAGACAATGCATCGAATGGGACACTCGACACTGTTGACGCCGGTTTCGAGGGCAACAGACCGTCAGAGAGCCAGCACATTGCCCTTTGTTCTCTAATAATAATTGCCGTTTTTTCAATCCTCTAGTTTTTTTAAATCAGATTTTTATGAGATAAAACAGATTTATTGACTTTCAACAGTTCCTTCCTTAAAATCGTCATAACGGATTTCTCCATATCTTACTTCTGATTCCTAGCATTCCAGAATCTTCTAAACGATTTTTCAGATGACCTCAGCACTAACCATCTGCTACATCCCGGATGGTGTCAAGGAGGAGTTGAAGAAGTTTCGCTTCTCCAAATCTACTACGATGAACGCGTTGATTTGTGAGTAGGCAGAGGAAAGAAAGTTTGAAAAAAAAATGCTGAAAATTGAGCTATTTTTTGATGTTCTTGGTCGATTTTGAGCGAGGGTTTGGTCTGCTAACGATTTAGCAAACCCAAATCTCTAACTGTCTGCACCTCTTTGGGTCTGCTAAATAATTAGCCGATCAACGAGAGACGCAGACAACGAGAAGCCCCTTGGTCTGCGATTGATTTAGCATACCCATTGGTCTGCGATTGATTTAGCAGACCCATTGGTCTGCGATTGATTTAGCAGACCAAACTACTCTCTCGCTGCCTGCGCCCTCTCGTTGGTCTGCTAATTGTTTAGCAGACCAAGATGTTGTAGTTTGTAGTCTAGCAGACCCAACCGCGTAACTTGCTTCAAAATGCACATAGAAACCTTAAATCGGGCTCATTTTTCCCCAAAATTTCAGTGAACATCGACCGCGAATCGCACGAACTTCAATCCGAACAGCTGCTCAACGACTGCTCCATCGAGGAGTTCAAGGAGGAATTGCCATCGCAACAGCCACGTTTCGTGTTGCTCAGTTGGAGCAAGAAGCATGCGGATGAGCGGGTCTCGTATCCGATGCTCTTGATCTATTATTGTCCGAATGGTAAGGTCCGCTTATCGTTTTGTAGTTTGTAGTCTAACTTATAACTTTGTTCAAAATCGACTCAGAAGGCTGACATTTTACAAAATTTTCCAGGAAGCAGTCCAGAACTTCAGATGCTCTACGCAGGTAGTCGCAACTTCATCGTCAACGAGTGCCACGTTTCAAAGGTATCAAAAACTACAGTAATCCAATGTGATTTTTAAAAAAACTTTTCAGAACATTGAAGTCCGTGATATCGACGAGATCGACGACGATTTGTTGGATTCGAAATTCTAAATCAATGAAAATTTTTGCTCAACTCTTGAGCATTTGTAATTTATTATTATTATTTATTTTACTTTTTAACTTATTTCTGTCTCACCTCCAATGGTACCACAACGATTTGCTTTGTAGTCAAGTTTCTGTGTTGATTCAATTGAAATGAAGACATTTTTCAAGGTCCAGAATGTGCTCATAACTTAACTTGGCTAAATTTGGTTTTCAGGAATTAAAAATATGTGGGTAAATTGAGAAAAAATTCTCAGAGACTCTCTAAAAAGGTGGTTCACCACTGTTATTCACTATGTTGCGTTTGCCTGCAGCCCATGAAACAGAGATTTTGAAGACAGACAGTTATGATCCATTCTCTGGAACCCGTCCTTAGGTTTTTTTTTTGCAGATGCTCATATCTCGGCTGAAAATCGGTTTCACTGTGAAACCTCGTTTTTTGGACTTCTCATAACCAGAACAACAAGATGCAATTAAAAACAAAACAAAAAATTTTTGAGCGGAAAATTGAAAAGTCCAACCATGGGCGTTTTTTCAGATTCGGCTGAAACTTTTTTTGTTCAGTTTTTAATATCATTTTGTTTGTTTTGAAGAGAGGATTCCAAAAAACTATGTCTCGATCTTTGAAACTCTTTTTGAAGCGAGATATGGTCTCTTTTCTTAAGGACAAATTTCAGGTTAACTGAGGTCTATGAAAAACGCTCATAACTCGGTTTAAAATCGGTTTCAGAGAGTGAAACCAGGTTCATTAGACTTCTCGTGGCTAACCTGATCAGGACCAATCGAAAAACGAAACAAAAAATTTTTGAGCCAAAAATGAAAAAAGTACAGTCTAATCATGGGCGTTTTTTCAGAATTGGCTGAACTTTTTTGTGCCTATTTTTTAATGCCATATTGTTTGCCTTGACGAGAGGATTCCAAAAAACTAAGTTTAACAGTCTGAAACTCATTTTGAAGAGAGTTATGCTTCATTGTCTGAAACCCATCTCGAAAGGCTCATCTCCACTGAAAATCGGTTTCAGACTGTAAGACCAAGTTTTTTGGAATTCTCTTTACTTGGCTGAAAGTAAACAATTGAGAATCTTTATTATGAAAAACACAAATTATCACAGCTGAGAAATTCAAAAAAAGAATAAAACAAAGACTAGACGGAGGGGAAAAAAGAAGTGAAATATAAAACATTGACAGAATCTGAGGAGATCGGGGAGAGCACTGGGATTTGGGAAGAAAGGAAGTGAGATTTTATATATCAGTTCAGAATTTTACAATAAGGCACATGTATAGTACAAAAAAAAGTATTCAATCATTAGTTAATAAAAGTTGCTATTTTCAATTTTTGGGAGGGAACATTCCGTAGAAGAAGCTGGAGGCGTCATCGGGATCAATGGGCGAGGAGGACGTCGTCGGCTCCTCCTCCTCCTCTTCTTCTTCTTCCTCGTCTTGTGGGTCTTGAGAGACTTGCGTGTAAACGAGGTGTTGGTTATCGGATTCTGAAAAACGAACAAAAAATTGGAAAACTCGCGAAAAAACGAGCCAAGTGACGGCTCTCCACGTTGATTTTGAGAGTAGCTATAATCTTGGGTCTGCTAAACTACAAACTACAAACTACAAAAATGGAATTTTTTGAAAATTTGAGTGTTTTTATTCTCTACCAATTCAGTTGAACAAAACTTGAAGAGATTTGAAATTTTTTGGAAAAAAAAATTTTGATTTTTTTTTCCGAAATTTCAAACTTCCCTAACTTTGCTAGTTTTCAAATTTTGCCGATGATTTTTATACGAATCGATAGCAAATTTCAAGAACTTCATTTTTTCCTGAATCTCACCTTTCTTCATTCTCCTCACCGCATCCCTCGACGAGTTGTAGACCCTCCTCTCCTGCTCCGTCATCCGGCGATACTTGTTTCTCGCCTGCTCCGCCCGTCTTAGCCTTCGCTCCTGAGCGTCACGGATCGCTTTGGCGGTCTCCTCGTCGAGCTCTTCCAGCGGCGTTTTTTCGCCCAATTTCAGGAGCTCATCGTCTCGAGCACGGGCTTGACGAAGGGTCGCGGCTCGGCGAGCATTCTGCTCGCGACGCTGGTCCTCGGACATTCGATGGTATCTGGAAATGTGACGGATGGGTTTTGGAGGGAAATTCAACTTCTTTGTGATTTTGAGAAACCAAAATTTCGAATGTCATTTTTCGGAAACCTGTCCTTGAATGTGGTCTTTACAATCGAGAAAGGAACATTTGGAAACTATGAACTATTCGAAACATTGATTTGTTTCGAAACCAGGGACATTTCAAAACATAGGGTCGTTTCGAGACCAGAGATATTTAGAAACCTTGGGACATTTCGAAACCAGGGACATTTCGAAACCAGGTACATTTCGAAACCCGGGACGTTTGGAAACCAGGGACAGTTCGAAACCAGAGACATTTCGAAACCAGGGACATTTAGAAACCAGAGAAACTTCGAAACCAAGGACGTTTCGAAATCCGTGATTCGGAACCTGGGATTTCGGAACATTGTCTGGTTTCGAAAAACCGCGGCTTCCAACTACACCAGAGCCTCTGAAACTACAGTAACCCTTTGAGGGCAAAAATCGGAATTTACCTCTATACAAAATGATTTTGATTTTTCTGAGATCCATGACAGAGATGGGCGCCGAGTGGCATTAACGGCACCGGCGCGGCAGAGGGGAAAGGGGGAGGGAAATCTGCGTCTCTCATTTCGAACACTCTCTCGCCGCGGCGTTCCCTCCGCTTTTCCCTCGGTCGCCGCGAGGGAAAAACGGAGGGAAAAGCGGCGGCGAGAACGGTCGGCGCGCGCGCTGAAGAGAGAGAGAGCGCAGACAATTTTTCCCTCGGCCGCCGCAGCTGTGGCACCCGGTGCCACGCGCGCCCACCTCTGATCCATGAACCTCCCTTCCTGGTGATTGTTCACTAATGTTTCCAAAACTTTCGGGTTCCCTGAACCTTCAGTAATCCCCCAGTTAAAAATGATTTTTTTTTCAATTTCAAAGTCGAAATCGAAAAAGTTTTTTTTTTTTCGAACCCCAAATTTCCAGATTCATTCTTTACCTGGCTCTCGCCCTCTCGGCCCGTCTCGCTCTCAACACCTCCCGCTTCCCCTCGTCTCGGCTCTGATGATGATGATGATAGTAGTCATCAGCATCCATCTGAAAATCAAAAACATGCATTAAGTCTGATGAAATTCCAACGCTAAAAATTTTAAGGTGTGTTCAAATTGCATACAGTTTATTATTATTATCATAAAAACTTGTATTAACGCGTATTAAGTCTATTAAAGCCAACATGGATTAGGCTATTAGTGAGGTGATGAAACAAAACAAAACAAAAAAAAAGGTGCCTAAACAAAACACTTCAATCCACTCTATTAACTCCAGAAATCATCACTGACCGGATCATGGTGGTGATGATGATGGTGGTGGTCTCCGTAGAGGGGGTCCAGATGAGACGACGTCGTCGAGCCAACTTGATTATCCTGACACGCGGCATCGTCGGAAGATGATGACGTGGTGGCGGAGGGCGGAGCATGATGATGGTGATGGAGGATTGGATCGAAGATGGCGGGTTTCGCCTCAACACGCGAGGTGATGAGCACTGTTTGGCCATGGTACACGTTACGAGTGCTGAAATAGAACAGGTTGGTGTTGAAAGTGGGCATGAATCGCTAAAAACCCATTGGTTTTCTCCGAAAAAAGAAATTTGGGTCTGCTAAACTACAAACTACACGGAAATGCAGATCAAAAGAGACGCAGGCAGTTAGAGAGTGCATTGGTCTGCTAAATAGCTAGCAGAGTTTGGGTCTGCTAACGAATTAGCAGACCAAGGAGAGACGCAGATGACGAGACAACTTGGGTCTGCTAAATAATTAGCAGGCCCAAGCGGCGGTCTGTTAGCTATTTAGCAGACCCAAGCACTCGTCGCCTGCGTCTCTCATTGGTCTGCTAAATATTTAGCAGACCAAAGTTATTTCGTTGTCTGCGTCTCTCATTGGTCTGCTAATTCATTAGCAGACCTAAGCGTTGGTCTGCTAGCTATTTAGCAGACCCAAACTCGTAACTCGGCTCAAAATCAAAGTGTACCCACGAGAAATGGGTCATTTTTCTGCAAATTTTTCACTCACAGCAAATCCTGCACATTCGTGATCCTCTCTCCATCAGCCGTCCTCACTTCCACAGGCATTCCCGTCGCATCGTAGCCAGTCTCGACCATCTTGTGCAACGCTTGCTCGTCAATGATCCGTTGATCATCTGCTTCAACTTGACCGTTTTGGATTGGAATTGGAGCTGCTAGGTGGGGGTTTTCGATGCCCTGCTCAACTTGATGCGTTCGATTGAGGAGAAATTCGAGATTCGGAATTTGAAAGGTCTCAGAAGTGGATGTGATTAGTGGTGCGTCTTTCCGCCGCGATTTTCGTGGCGTCTCTACCGGATAACACTCCTCGGGCGTCATATTTTCGAAGAAGGAGTTGGTGTTTTTGTACTGTCTGGAACTTTTTTCTTAGATCTTTAGATTCAAAAAATGGCTCTCAATACTCTTAAAAAATCAAATTCATCTTGTCAAAATCGAAATCGAAAGCGAAAATTGAGTACAACCATGCCACACACTTTTTTTTCGATACTTTTGTTTTTCAAACAAATCTCACCTATTTACGGGGATTATTGAGCAAAGTAGTGAGGGTCATGATTATACTCAACTCATTTCGATCTGGATTTCGACGAGCTGAATAAGGAGAAAAGATAGAATTCCTAAAACACTTCTGGGAGTCCGGGCTCACTTCATGATCGTATTTTTCGCCTTCTTGGTTCTTCGCAGCACGTCCAACTCCATTTGAGCGAACACGTCGAGTTGTTTGGGCGGTCGAGCCACCTGGTTGATGACACCGGTCAGGTGCTCGTCGGACGCCACCTCGTCCATCTCGAGGTAGTTGCTGTCGAAGTGGAGATGGTTGGGTTTGGTGACGTCTGGAATGCAAAAATGGGATTCGAAAAAATTTGTCCAGTCCACAAGCTCACCTCCCATCCCCATCTCCTCATGCACCCCCGCCTCCTCGTCATCCTCATGCTCCACATCATCCTCCATCACGTCTCCAACTCCTCCATGATCGATATCGTCGAAGTAGCTTCCATCCTCTAAAGGAATCTTCTTCTTCTTCGACGCCGCCCGCCGCAAGTTGTACGCCCGTCGCTCATCGGGAGTCATCCTCTGATACCGTAGTCTCGCCGATTGAGCCTTCCGAGCGTTCCTCACCATGATCTGCTGAGCTTTCGCCAGCGCTTCCGAAGATATCTGACCCGCTGGCGTCGCTAACAGCGCCTCCTCTTGCATCCGTCGTCTTCGAAACGCTTCTGTCCTTCTATGATTGTACTCCCTCTTCTGCTCGGGCGTCATTCGATGATATCGCTGGCGCGCCGCTTCCGCTTTCTTCGCATTCGCATGACTCATCTGAGGATTCGTCGCGAGCAGCTCGCCCAACTCGCTGTTCGTGGATTTCGCTCGCCTCCGCTGATTGTACGCTTTCCGCTCGTTCTCCGTCATCCGCTGATATCTCGATCTGGCAGCCGCCGCCCTCCGCTGCCTCGTCGTCTCCTCTCGAAACTTGGCGGCCATCTCAGACCTCTCCACCTCGATCGCCTTTTGAATATCGCTCATATCGGCGGTCTCCTCTAAAAGTGTCGCGAGATCCTCGTCGGCTTTCTGACGGGATAGCTGATTTTGCTGGGCCGTTTGTGTGTTGTTGGGTCTGCTGCTGGAGGATGATGAGGTTCCGGCGCCGCGCAAGTAGTCGTCCATGTACGAGTTCATATTGCCAGGTTCCACGACGGTTGCAGCTGACTGAAACTAGGAGAACGTGCTTTGGAAAAAAAAAACATCTTTCTGAGATGAGAATGAAGCTAAATCTACTTTGGGTCTGCGGAATAATTAGCAGACCAACGAGAGACGCAGGCAACGAGAGAACGTTGGTCTGCTAGCTATTTAGCAGATCCAAGTTATCTTGCTGTCTGCGTCTCTATTTGGTCTGCTAGTTCATTATCAAATCTGCACCCCCATCTAACTTTGCTCAGGAATCCACCTAGGAAGTCGAAAAAGGGCTTAAACTGAAGCTCTTGGTATCACTAACCAGATCATCATCCGCTTCGCCGGACAACTCTTGTGTGTACACTTGATAGGCGGCGTTGTTGTTTCTTTTCGACGTCCGCGTCGCGGGTCTCGACGGGAAGTATGGATCATCCTCCAGTTGATGATCGTTCATTGATAGCTGGAAACAGATGAACTAAAGATTTGAGAGAAGAGCATCATAAGAGTCAAGAATCTCGAGAAAATGGATTAAGTATATGAGCAAAATTGTTAGACCGGATGTGTACACTTGCATGCATATATGTGGATTTGCACTTCTAACATGTACAAATCCTATCAACTCTAGAAATGGTCGCATTACGTTGTACTTTGGGGCAAGAAAGGGCAGGTGACTTTTTGGAAGGTTGATTCGAAAATCTAAAAATAATTTTCTGAAGTTCTGATTAGTGCGTGTCTATTCTCATCTGTCCCTTCATGAATTTGGGTTTGAAAATGGGTTAGGGTGAATTCTAGTACGAAAAATGGTAACCTCGTCTTTGAAAAGCGCGAAATCAATGGATGGCTGAAGAGAAATGTATCGGGGGAAACGACGTAAGGATTATCCCATGCAACAATTATTGAGTAGTAAAATTCTTGAGTTAATAGTGTTTGCGGACCTCTCCGCGCGGGGATTTCGAACGTCTGCGCTCAATATTCAGGATTCGCGGGCTGAGAGGTCCGCAAACACCACGCGGACGCAGAAATAGCCGATTTCCTTCTAAAAGTGTGGCCTGCTAAATAGGTAGCAGACCCAACCTTGGGTCTGCTATATATTTAGCAGATTGAAGTTGTCTCGTTGTCTGCGTCTCTCCTTGGTCTGCTAATTCGCTAGCAGACCGAAGCGTTGGCCTGCTAGTTATTTAGCAGACCAACGCTTTCAAAATCAACGTAGAACGATGAAAAATAGCTTAAATTGAAGCCATTTTCACACTGAATCGATTAGCAGCAATATCGAAACGAAAATAACACGATTCTAGTCAAAAAACAGAGCCTAACAAAGAATAATAACGCCTCTCTCCCTCATATAACAAGAAGAAAAAGAAGAAGTGGTATATCTCCCCCCGTGTGTATATGTGCATGCCTTTATATTTTTCAGGCGCCTGTGCCGTCCTTCTAAGGAATGCGTGGTGTATGTATGTGTGTGGAGAACGAGATGGAAGAGGAGGGGAGCCAAAAAGGAGAAGAAAATAACAACACACAGACGGCCATCGGCACATGAGTATGCATGCACACGCCGCAGCTCACGGAGCTCAGGAGAGGACGAGGAAGGGGGAAAAAAGAAGGAGTGAGGAATATCGATTTTCCTTTTTTTTTTCCCCCTCCATTTTCTAGGCGTCAGAAAGACCTGAGTTATAATGCCATGGGAAATCCTAGTCTAGACTTTCAATTTGGAAGTTTCCAGGGACATCTAAAAATCAGAATTTTCGGGAATCGAGCTTTAAAAGTACAAAAACGCTCTCGATTCTTTTCTTCGCAAGCATGCATGATCATTGAATGAAAAATCTGCATAGTGTTGAAAAAAAGAGATTCGGACAAAATGGTATTGTTTTTTTTTCAAAAAAGGACATGGGAATTTTCCCATTTTTTGTTTTCGGAAAATCATCGCTTTTAGATGTTTGAAAATCTATAAACATTCCAAAGTTGACCTACAAAAACTGTTATGAAAAGCGAAAAGTTCAACTATTTGTTGTTGAGAAAAACACCACATGAAAGAGAATGGATGAAATTCGATGTAGTTTAATCGTGGGAAATTTCGTATTGGCACCGAATAATTCATGCGAGTTTCGTGAAGAAGACTACACATATCTTTTTCTGTGGAATAGTGGGCTTCATGTTTAGAAAAGTTGGACAAGAAAAGTTCGCTCTACTGCACTGGAAGGCGTCCTGGGCTTCATAAAATTAAAAAAAAAAAATTTTTTTTTGGTCAAAAAGCGATCAATTTTGACAGATTTCTGCAGAAAACTCGGCAAAACTGGTCACAATGGTTTCACTGTGCAACATTGGTCTGCTAATTAATTAGCAGACCAATGAGAGACGCAGACAACGAGAGAGCTTGGGTCTGCTAAATATATAGCAGACCAAAATCTCTGACTATCTGCGTCTCTCTTTGGTCTGCTAAATCATTCGCAGACCAAAACTTTGCTCAGCATCCAATCATCTACTCGGCTCATTTTTCAGCCGTTTTTTTTCCAGATTCGAATCAAAAGTAGATCATTATGCTGATAATGAACATGCTCTGAATTTCTAAAAGACAAAGAAAAATCACCGAAGAGAATATCAATATTTCAACGTTTTATTCAATTTTTAGGACAAGAGAGAGAGAGAGAAAATATTTTTGAGGGGTTTATTATGTGTAGATGGAATCAAAAAAGGATAGAGCGTATTGAGGGAAAACTTTTGATTATTTCGGCGGATCTCAAACTAAACAGATTTTCAGATGGAGGGGTAATGGAGATTCGAACAGAACAGCGAGAGAAAGAAAGAAAGAAAGAGACAGACAGCAGATGGCGATTAAAACAGTTTAAAAAAGAGAGTACTTCTAGACTTCGAAAAAAAAAGGAATTAGATTTTGAAGGAGGATATCAGTTATGAGGACCTTGTGGAATATAATCGAGGCTGGGAAGGAGGAGGAGGAGTTGAGAGGTATATAACTGGGGGTGTTTCAGAAAATTGAAACATGAGTTGATGGGATGACAACGAACTATGAATACCACACAAATTGAGGCAGGATTTGTGTGATATGGATATTAATAAAAGAAAAATGTGGGCGGGGCTTATGAGATTATGACAACGAGATTTCTGGGTTGGAGATTTGGAGAGGGAGAGAGACAGTTATATCGACGTAAATTTTCAGGTGACTTGAGAAATTCGACAAAGAGTATGCAATCGTGCTCAGTTGCTCAGAAAAAGAATCTGAAAATTTCAATGTTTTCCATAGAGCACAATTGCATCCTCGCAAAAAAGAAAACAATAAAAGGTAAGCGAATCAACATGGCGAGGTAGATGACAAAATTTTCCGAATTATTAGGAGGACCAATAAAGATTTTTAGTATTAGAAACTGACTTTTCTTGGGGGGAATATTTTCAGGGGAAAAGTGTGTCTTTTAATATCTTTTTGGGGGATTTTTCTTGACACATCAATGGGGGAAAGGGAGAGTAACTTTTTTCCACAGTTTTTGGATTTTTTTTTTTCAATACTTTTGTGGGCTGTGGAACAAGTAAGGGTGGGAGTGAGAAGCTGAGAAAAGAAGCAATAAGAGACAATGAGGAATCATTTCAGTGATAGCTGAAAAGTCCTTGAGGTAGGGGGTGAGGGGATCGGAGGGATTTTCGAATTTTTTTTGGTTTGGGGTTTTTGCCTCCGAAAAAGATGAGAGAAGAAGACGTCGTTTCCGGTAGACATCGTTCTTCTGAGAACCTTGCGATGTGTTGTCTAGGTTCTGTATGGGTTCAGGATTTGCTGTTGCTGTGGCTGTTGTTGAGCCTGTTGTGGTTGTCCCTGATTTTGGACGATCATTCCGGTGGTGTAGATGTTTGGTGGGATCGATTGGGACGGTTGCTGAATATTTGATCGGTTTGGAGAAGGTTCAAACATTCACGTTGCTACATCGCGTTGGTCTGCTAAATCGCTAGCAGACCAACGAGAGACGCAGACAGCGAGAGGACATTGGTCTGCTAAATAGTTAGCAGACCAAAGCGTTGGTCTGCTAGTGATTTAGCAGGCCCAAGCGTTGGTCTGCTAATTGATTAGCAGACCCAAGCACTCTCGTCGTCTGCGTCTCTCATTGGTCTGCTAAATAATTAGCAGACCCAAGCGTTGGTCAGCTATCGATTTAGCAGACCAAAGTTGTCTCGTTGTCTGCGTCTCTCGTTGGTCTGCTAAGTTCCATAACAGACCAACACCGTTGACTTCGCCATGGAAGAACGAAGCTTACCTGATGAGACACCTGAATCTGTTGCTGTTGCTGCATGTGTCCTCCATGAAGCACTTGCTGGTGTCCACCGTGCTGCTGATGTTGTGGCTGTTGCTGCTGTTGCTGACCGTTGTTGGTGATCAGATAGCTCTTGAACTCGGTCGGTGGCGGGGAGACCGGACGCGAGGCTCCCTGGTTGGCGCGCTGACGGAGCAGAATCTGTTGAGCGTGTTGGGTACGCTTGACGACGTCGCGCTCCAAGGTGGAGAGAGCGTCCATGTCGTCCTTCTTGGCCGGCGTTGCTCCGCCCATGTTGATGGTTCCCGATGAGCCGACGGCCATCTGACCGGCGTTCATCATATCGTCCAGATCGTTGCGACGGCGTTTTGGAGTGTAGCGCTTTTGGTTGTAGGACTGGAAAATTCGACAATGAACAGGGAAATATGTGCTTTTTTTTCAGAGATAAGCATGCAAATCGGTCTCTCGTTCTCTCCTGGATGGTATAAATTGGCTCAAAATTGACCTAAAAGCACTCTCTCTCACACATACACAACATACAGAGACACATGCAAGCTCTACTGAAAAAAATTAACAGAAAAGAAGAAAGAAAAAGGTTTCACTAACGTCTCCGAGATCATGATCGTGGGTGTCTGGTGGGGGAGACCAGTCATCTTTCGGTTCTTGTTTCGCGATCTACAACAAAAGTTTGGATAGAAAATTGGTTCTTCAGTTGAGTTTTGTTCGAGTTGACTAGAAAGAAAGAAAGAAAGAAGGGCGGCTTCTTGGGAGATCTCGGAGAGTTTAGGGAAACCGGAATTTTTTTTTCGCGAAAAATTTGTGTCTAATGAGATAGTGTTCTAGAGAGAAACGTATACAGATAGTGAGGTTTATAGAAGCGACGGTTGTTCGGGTGTATACATAAATGCGCTGTTGGGAATCAACCCCCTAAAACACAAAACTTTTTTTTTGGACGAAAAAATGAAATGAGCCTCTCTCGATCAGCCACCCCTGTCTCTCTCTCTCTCTCTGTCGCATACATCAAAACACCATGGGGGAGATGTTTGTACCTTTCGCTGATCAGGCGTCATTCTCTGATAGCGAAGGCGAGCCGCTTCGGCACGCTTCGCATTCCGGACGACGATCTGCTGAGCGCGATCCAGCGCCTCTCCGTTGATTCTGCCGATCGGCATCGCCAGAAGCATCTCCTCCTCCATGCGACGACGTCTGAACGCTTCGGTGCGACGCTGGTTGTAGACGCGCTTCTCGTCGTCGTTCATTCGATGGTATCTGGAAAAAAGAGGGATGGGGGTTTGAATGGATCCGTGCTGGTGCTGACACTAACCGCTGACGAGCCGCCTCCGCTTTCTTGGCATTCTGATTCTTGATGTGCTGGCGAACGGCCTCGTCGTCCTTCTGCGGATCGCCGGTGGCGATTCCGCATGCCTGAAACTCCTGCTCTAATATCGTATCTAGCGCGGTGGGGAGGACGATTGGGCTGAGAGATTCGGACGCCTAAAATACTTTTTTTTCCATTTTTTTCCACAAATTAGTCTCCGTATCTCTCGCCGCCCGCTTGTCACTGCCACATTGTGCATACCTTGATAGCGCTCATGGCGTTCTGCATCTGACGCATCCGTCGTCTGGTATTGTGCGCACGTCGCTCTTCTGGAGTCATACGTGCGTAGCGCGTACGCGCCGCCTCGGCCCACTTGGCACGCATGCGCTTCTCGCGAAGCTGCTCGGTGATGTCCGGATCCTCTTGAATATCGTTGGTCTCTCTCAATATCGACTCCAACTCCTCCATCTCCTTCTCGCGTTGTCGTTTCCGCTTTTGAGCTTGCGTTCGCTTCAGATTGAGCTCTCGCTTCTCCTCGTTGGACAGACGGTGATAGCGCATGCGGGCTGCCTCGGCCTGACGCGCCTTCTTCACACGGTCCTTCTCGCCTTTCTCGGGTGACGATCCCATTTTCATGCTCAACGATTCGGATTGCAGATCCTGGAAGAACTTGGAGACGTTGTTATAGCTGTCACTTGAAGGCTTCACTCGCTCGCTATTTAGCAGACCAATTGGCCTGCTAAATCGATAGCAGACCAACGCGAAAAAGCCACGTGTATTTTGGGTCTGCTAGTTATTTAGCAGACCCAATGAGACGCAGACAACGAGAGAACTTTGGTCTACTAATTGATTAGCAGACCCAAGCGTTGGTCTGCCAAATAATTAGCAGACCCAAGCGTTGGTCTGCTAAATAATTAGCAGACCCAAGCGTTGGTCTGCTATCTATTTAGCAGACCCAAACTCTCTCGTTGTCTGCGTATCTTATTGGTCTGCTAAATAGCTAGCAGACCCAAAATCCACGTGGCGCGTTGGTCTGCTATCCAGCTAATGACGAATAGAATTACGACAAATTTACCACTTCTTTCAGGGGTATCTGCTGACTGTACGTGCTCACTGACTGCGGTATTGACGACATCTAAAAATAGGGAAACAATAACGTTTACGAACCACAAACACGAGAACAAAATTTCACTATGAAAAGGAAAAAAAGAGATTTTCAGCTCACCTGTACAGGCTGCTGATTGTTCCACGACGATGAGGAGCTCGGCGCTGAGCTGTCTATGAAATAGGCGTCGAGCATGTTCACTAAATTCTTCTCCTCTCCTCCTCCCATCCGACGCTGTGGTGTTTGCTGAAAAAGAGGGTCGAAATATGATTCGATTTCCCCGCTATTACTAGCTCACCGTCACTGTATTCGGAATAAACCCAGCTGAGTTGGACGAGTGAAACGTGTTGCTGTTCGAGTTCGAGTACGTCGTCGGCTGATAGGAATTCTGCTGTTGTGGCTGTTGTTGAAACGAGTTGATTCCGTGCAGCTGCTGATTTTGATTCCCCGACGAGCGGGGATCCGAATTATACTGGTATTGGATGTTCTGCTGCATTTTTGTGTTGGCCTGAAAAGAAGTAAATTTGAAGTTTTTTCGACGAAAACGCTTTTGGAGAGAAGTTTTGGATCGAAAATTGGCGGAAATAGGTTTTGAATGTTGCGGAATCATTATATATTAATTATAGCAGAGAAAAACGCAAAGAAACTACATAGAATCGATTTTGCGCCACTAAAAACAGCGACAAGATTGGAGACCCGAATTCAAACTCGCGGTGTTTATCGTCATCTCAATGGGGCGCGTTTGCGGAGCGCAAGGCGGGAAGTTTGAATCTAAACAGATTGGGCTAGTTGGAATCGTTTATTGTAAGAAAAATAAGAAAAATAGGGTTAGTAGACCGATTTAAAAGAGTTTCTAGCTCTGAGGTGCTTTTAGAAAGTGCATCAGCTGCACAGGTAGTCGGAATCTGGGAAAATTTATCCCGGAAATTGAAAGTTCCCAGAGGGGAAATTGGTGTGCAAAAGGTTCGTTTGCACATATCCTTTTGCTGGCCAAAATCGAATTTCCGGGTAGGCAAATTGAGCCTTCTAGCGATTTGAGGAATGTCCCAAAGCGTTGGTCTGCTAATTATTTAGCAGACCCAAAGAGACACAGACAGTTAGAGAGTTTGGTCTGCTAAATAATTAGCAGACCAACGCTTGGGTCTGCTAGCGATTTAGCAGACCCAAGCACTCTCGTCGTCTGCGTCTCTCATTGGTCTGCTATCGATTTAGCAGACCCAAGTGTTGATCTGTTAGCTCCTTGGGCCTGCTATTTAGCCATCTGGGCTGCTCCAAGTGCGCTCCATTGAGATTGTCGCTTCTGGGAACTTTCAACATGCTCAGAAGCAAGGTGAAATTGCTCATTCGTTAGGCAAGTGCGCTCCTTTGAGATTCCAAGTTTCGATCGCTCCTGGGGCGCTTGTCCTTCCTTCGCTTTCCTCGTCCGTTTCGAGCTCCCAATTTTTGAATTTCCCTCCCAAAAGCAGCCAAGTCTAACCCCTCCGCATCCTTCTCGCTACTTCTCTCTGTTTCTCCTCCTCATCGTCCTTTTTTTTTATAACTAACTCATTTTCACGCTCCAAAATCAGTTGCGAGACTGAGAGAAACCGAACGGCGCATGGGGCCTGTTAGGAAGGTCTAACTGACGAAGACGGCGACGAAAAAAAAATTTTTTTTTTTTTGAGAGGAGTGAGAGGAAGAAGGAAGAAGTATAGAAGTAGATAGATTGGATGGTGGATGGAAAACACAGAGAAGAAGGAAAAGGGGAAGAAGAACAACGGACGGGTGGAAACATATACATACGGCGCGGGGCGAAAAGAGAATAAAGAACGCGTAAGAGAATCGAAACGTTGGGAGCGAAAAGCGCTGGTCTGTGCATTCGGGGGAGTGGTGAGACGGGCGGGCGGTCGGTCGACGACACTGTTGACGAGGCAGCCGGGACCGCGACGCGGAGACGCGTCGCGTGCGACGATGCATAACGTGGCGACCATGAGGGCACACGACACGCCACAAAGACTGCAAGAGAGCGGGCAAACGGCAGAGGGCGGAGCCTAGAGAGCGCTCGCTTCTCGGAGACGCACACACGCCGCACCTCGTGACGACACTATATCGATCGAGGAGAGTGCCGGGAGGAGGGGGCCTCGCAGGTCTTTGGCCGTCTCGCAAGTGATGCGGAGACGATGGAAACGCACCGATGGATTGGAGAGAAGAGGGGAAGCCAACAGAATTAGTGGCTGCGGGGGGGAGAAGAGGAGAAGAGGGGAAGAAGATGAGGCAGAAAACAGAGTTTGACAGGGGCGAGAAATAAGCGAGAGGGAAATATGGAGTTTTAGTGTTGGCGGGGGAGATAGCGGGAGTGGAAAGGAAAACCCAGATGGCGCTCATTTCGGATGTCTCTCTCGGTGTTCTGGTGTCAAGTTTAGGCCTTTTGTTCTTAAATTCGAAATCCTAGACTTTGAATCTTGGATTCTGGATCCTGGATTCTGAGTCATGGCTTTCGCACCGAGCTCGAAAAAAAACTAAAAATTTCAAAATTTCAAAATATGGTTTCAAAGTGTCGATTCAAACACTTCTTCCTCATTGTTTTGGTACTTTTTTTCGGTTCATTCTGGGTGTCCAGATGTCCTTGAAAACTGAAGCCTTCGAATTTTGAAATTTTGGATTCTAAGAGGCTGACGACTTCAGAAGCTCTCGGTTTTCCGAAAATTCAAAACTTTGGATTCTGCCTGTCTGTATATCCAACGATCTTCAAGTTTTTCGATCCAAAAAATTTTTGAGCTTTTGTATTTTTTCTTTCTTTCCATTTGTGCCTCCCTACATCCAGTTGTCCGTTTGCTTTCATCAAAACCATAAGATCCAAGTCCCAAGATAATCCACATCTTTCCAACGAGCCCCATTTCACCCAGACTCAACTGACATAAACATGCACTAATCCCACAGAGAGAGGGACAGCCGAGACGAAGCACTATAATAAAACGAGATTGATGTTTTTAATGTCTGTCACAGAGACGCTGGCGTCCAGATGTCCCGGAGATACGAGCGTTGGTCTGCTAATGATTTAGCAGACCAATAAGAGACGCAGGCGACGAGAGTGCTTGGGTCTGCTAAATAGATAGCAGACCAACGCTTGGGTCTGCTAAATAGATAGCATACCAATGCTTGGGTCTGCTAAATAGCTAGCAGACCCAAGCATTCTCGTCGCCTGCGTCTCTCATTGGTCTGCTAAATAATTAGCAGACCAACCCATGGGTCTGCTAAATCGATAGCAGACCAACGCTTGGGTCTGCTAAACATCGGACATCTGAATCCACACACCTACAGACAGACTTCCATCAAATGCCCCCTTTATGTTTATACACCTGCTCTCCATCCCGTTTGCCAACATATGCGCACCCGCCAGGTGGATCGAGGGCCCTTCGGAAGTTGGAAATTGGATTTTCCGTGAATTCCTCAAACTTCATTTCCCGGATTAGACTTTGGAAAGTCTCGATTCAGAATCTCCAACGTCATCTGCATCCGAAAGTGGGGGAAAACAATTAAAAAATTTTCCCACTCCATTTCTGAAGAGTGTCTCCTTGTTTTTTGTTCGGTCTATATTTTCAGAATCAATTTTCCAACAATAACAAGGCCCTAAGGGAACGTTTTTTTTGTTGGAATTTTCAACTTTTCAACTATAAAGTCTTTTTTCTATTTGTGAAACAACAGAGAGCAAGAGACGAAGGTATTATTCACCAACCCAACGGGTGGTGAAAACAAACAAAGTGGAGAGGAGAAATAGTATAGGGAAGTTGAGAGACGCAGAGAAAGTTATGTATACCATATGCTGAATAGACAATTGGACCGCTCCCAAGAGGAGAAAGAAGAGAATAGCAGTCCGACGGCGCCTTTAGCAGACCAACGAGAGACGCAGACGACGAGAGTGCTTGGGTCTGCTAAATCGCTAGCAGACCCAAGTGTTGGTCTGCTAATTATTTAGCAGACCGAAATCTCTGCCCATCTGCGTCTCTTTGGGTCTGCTAAATCGCTAGCAGACCCAACCCCATAACTTTGCTCAAAATCCACGTAGAAACTCGAAAAATGGCTCTACGTTCAGAGAATTTCAAGCGCATCTTCACGATCTCGTTTCAGTAGTTTCAGTCAATCTACTCCCTTACAGAACAACGATCCCCATAACACCTGCTAATAGTGTCTAATCGGCCCGAAAAAGATTATCAAAGACGAAGAGATTTAGACAATGGGGTTTCGAGCGGGGAAGAGAAAGAGGAAAGGAAAGGAGGACTTTGGAATTTGGGATTTAAGATTTACAGAGTCTAGAAAAGCCGATTCCCTTGGAAGACCCAAATCTGGATGTTGGGAGTTTTGCAGATTGATCTTTTTCAGAGCAGCTGAGCAAAGTCAAAGTATGGGAAAAGGAGAATTGTTCATTAAGCTGTCAAAGTTTGAGCAGCCATATCTCAAGAACCATTTTAGCTATAAAAAATTTGACGACAGATTTGGAATTCTCATCGTCAAATTAGTCTATCCTAATTGTTTGTGGTACAAAAAACACATGTGATTCTGCAGACCCAGTCATCAGTGCACCAATCTCTCTTTTTACTCATATCTCAACAACCATTAGAGCTAAAAAAAAAATCTAAAAACAGATTTGGAATCCTCACCACCAAATTAGTCTAGACTCATTTTAAAACTTTGATAATATGAGAATTTTCATTTTTCGGGTCCCACCACGAAAAAATAAAATTTTTGAAACCTAGTGATGATTATACTCATTTTGAAGCTCTTTCAATTTCCGGTCGATTGCTCAAAGTTTCAGTTGATTTGAAGCAAAACTGACCGAGTTACGGTAGTTTTAGACAGTTGGGATTTCAGGGTTAAGATTATGTTGAAGACTGTAAGACCCCGTTTAAGCATTTTCAGGTTATCCTAATGATTCAAGGACTCCAATTCTTGTACTCCATAAGATTAGCATTTCCAATGGGTACTGTACTTGCTTCAAGACCCCCCCCCCCCCCCCCCC
>LR544014.1:4353-22386 GCA_900536305.3 Caenorhabditis sp. 40 LS-2015
AAAAAAAAAAAAAAAAAAAAGAAACGACTCTGTTTCAGGTGAACCATTTGCTTTTGGTCAGAAAAGTGCGAGGGGTTGGAATAGGCGGAATTAAAAATCTAGTTATGTCGATTACTATACTTTTCTCGGCTCGTATGCAATAGCTCGGACACTTGAAATTTTTCAAAAATTAACTTCCCAAATTGCTGAGCTTTTTTGAGCCTAAGTTTAAATGGTTTTCCTTTCCATTTTCGGGTTTCCGGTCAGTTTTGAGCGGAAGAGATTTCCATGAAAGACGGTTAGTCTTCGGAAGGGAGAATTCCACAGAAAAAAGTGTCAACAGATAAAGTGTGGATCTCAATGAGAGCTATCGATTGGTATAAAAGTCAGCCAAAAATATTAATGAGGAGTTGAGATATGGCGTTTCTTCAGTGTTCCAAAACCAGCACACGGGAGTAGACAGAAGGGAGACTGTATTTCAGTTCTCAAACAAGATTTTAACACAATTTTTGTACCAATCGATAGCTCTCATTAAGATCTACATTTCACCTGTTGACCCCATTTTCGTATTAACATTTCTGTTTCGGAAAGCTCAGAAATTTCAGCATAATTTATCGAAAATGTTCCTTGAGGTATGATAAATGAGATGTGATGACAGTTGTTTGCATTGATCTTAGGCCATGATAAAGGGGGTTTTCTGGTTTTTAGAATTTCGAAGAAGAGGTTTCCAGTACTTTCCCACAATGCATTATACTCTAACAACCTTCATGAAACCGAATTTTTTCTAGAACTTGAAAGTTTCAGTTTCAGACGATTTGGAAGTTTTAGTATAGTTTATCAAACATGCTCTTTGTAGGTAATATATCAATTGATAGCTCTCATTGAGATCTACATTTTATCTGTTGACACGTTTTCTGTAGCATTTTCCATTCCAAAGATAAACCGTCTTCTGTCAATTCCCATAAATCTTTTAAACTCAACTTCTGTTCCGAGGTCACTACAGTTTGAAAGTTGATTGGGTTTCCAAAGCTTCAATGAAACCGAATATTTCTGTCAAAAAAAAACTTCTTTTTTTTTTTTTGCTTTGATTTTCGGCCATAATCAGGAGTTTTTTTTTCGAATTTCGAAAAGGCTTGAAACGTTCGCAATATGAACTTTTCGCGGCCCCTTCCCAAGAGCTCGGTCACTTGCAAGTTTTCAAAAAAACATCCCGAATGACCGATATTTCTAGAGTAAAAGTTTCGATAGCTTTTCTTTCCATAATCGGTTTTCCGGTGTGTGTTGAGCGGAAAAGATTCACAGGAATTCACAGGACTGATTGTGGTTTCATTGGCTCTTGGAAAAAAAACTTGATGAAACTGAAGAAAAAGTTGGATTCTTTGAACGAAATGCGGGCTTTCAAATGTGCTAGGCGACACTCTACGCAAACTTTGACAAGTCGAGATACTTGCTCCGAAAGATGGTGTATTTCATATGTATCATGCTTCGTGCCAAAAACCTCAAGAATATTTCAAAGCTCAGATTTCGTTTTCTGAATCTGGGAAAAAAACCGTAGAAACGATTCTGATTCAGTCACACCATTTATGTTGGTCAGAAAAGTCCGAGGGATTGGAATAAGGCGAGCGAATTTGTCGATTATTAGACTTTTCGCGGCTCATTTTCCGATGACTTGGCCACATGCAAGTTTTGTGAGTAACTTCTCGAATTGCTGAGCTTTTTTGAGCCAAAGTTTAGATGATTTTTCATTCCATATTTGAGGCCCGGTCAGTGTTGAGCGGAAGGAATTTGCAAAAATTTACAGAAGACAGTTTATCGTCGAAATGAAACATGCTAGAGAAAAGGTGTGAGAAGATTAAATGTAGATTTCAATGAGATCTATCCATTGGTATTAAGGTCAGCTGAAAATATCGATGGGGAGTTGAGATATGACGTATCTTCCGTATTCCGGCACACTGGAGACGGAAGACGGAAGAAAGGCCATATCTCAGTTCTCCAATAAGATTTCGAGACAATTTTTGCACCAATCGATAGCTCTCATTGAGATTTGCATTAACTTTCAGCCATGATAAAAGGGTTTCTCTGGTTTTTAGAAATTCGAGGTCAGGGAAACCCAGTACTTTCCCACAATGCATTAAACTCTAACAACCTACACGAAACCGACTTTTTTCGGAGCTTGAAAATTTCAGTTTCATAAACTTCGGAAGTTGCAGTATATTTTATTGAAAGTGGTTCATCTTTGAAATGAAAAAAAATTCTACCGAAAAAGTGTCAACACATGAAATGTAGATCTCAATGAGATCTACTTATCGGTTCAAACAGTCAGCTGAAAATATCGATTTGTAGTTGAGATTTCTTCCGTTTATTACACAAAAAAGACAGAAAATCTCAGTTTTCCAACAAGATTTCAACACAGTTTTGGTATCAATCGATAGCTCTCATTAAAATCTACATTTCATCTGTTGACACCTTTTCTCTAGCGTTTTTCATTCCAAAGAGAAACCGTCTTCCGTAAATTCCCGTAAACTTTTTCCGCACTTCCGTTCCGCCACTACTGTCATTACTTTATCGAATACCAGCGTCGCTGCGCGCCTCTGGCGCGTCTAAGTTTCACGTAAAACTTTTTTGAAAATCTGAGAAAAATTATTTCGTGAACTTGTCACTCTCAATCAAAAACACAAAAGCGGACATCGTGACCAAGCCACGGAAGGACAAACTTTCTAGCGGAATATATATATATATATATATAAGTAAGATCGAATATTTCTGTTATAAACGTTTAAAAGTTTCTGTTTCGGAATGTTCCGAAATTTTAGTATAGTTTCCTGCTAATGCTGTATGAGATAATATTGTTGCTTTTTGCATTGATTTCCGGCCATAACAAACGGGGTTTTCCGGTTTTTAGAAATTTGAAGCAGGGCAAAATCTTAGTTCTTCCCCACAATGTATTAGACTCTAACACTCTTCATGAAACCAATATTTTTTAGAACTTGAAAATTTCATTTTCAGAATCTTTAGAAGTTGTAGTATATCTCATTGAAAGTACTACTGTGGTTTTATTTCCAAGTACTACTTTGGACAATTCTCACCTTCACACCTCCTGCCATCGCCCATCAACCTGAATCCAGGCTTACACTGACACTCGAAACTTCCCGCCAAGTTCACACATATCTGATCGCAGTCCCCATTGTTCAAATTGCACTCGTTTTGGTCTGCAAAATCGTGTCGAAATTTTAATCGCTTTGTTATTGTGTTGAAGTGAAGAGTAAGCGGATTAGAGAAACTCATAAAACCCAGAAGGCACACTCCCAGGGACACTGGCTGTCCAAAAACGTGATAAGAAAACGGTGTATGCATACAGAGAGCAAAAACGGTGAGCATAAAAAGACTGACAACTGACTTGTGAACTACGTCAATAGTGAAATAGTAGAGAAAATACAAAACTAACAAAACCTTCTAGAACAGAAAAGTCTATGAAACTATCTCGCTACAGTAACCCAGTGCTCTACAATTACCCTGACACCATTTGGAGTCCACCAACTCGTATCCATCATCGCAGAAGCACTGTACGTGCCCCGAGTCCAGATGCATGCACAGTTTGTGGCATGTCATGTCACTGGGTGTCACACACGTTACCGTCTCGTAGCCGTCCCAGAGCCGGGGGCTCAACTGAGGGCTCCGGATGGTGAGAGGTGATGGTGAAGGGGATGGAGACGGTTTGAGGGGGAGGAGGTTGTCTTAAAGAGAGATTCAGCAGGTAAATATCGTACTGGAGTTGAGATGCTTGTATTTGGGAAGACATGTTTTTGAAATGGCAAAGTTTCGAAACGCATTAGTTTCAAAGTGACATGGCATTGCACAACAAAAATCGAGAAAAATTGGCTTCGCGACGTTTGGCAACTGACCATTTCGCAACTACGTGAATTTTTCACAGTTGAACATTTCGAAGAAAATAATGAACGTGTGGCGAACTGTTGCAGTTGCGAAATGGTCAGTTGCAAAACTTCCGTAGCCGAAAAATTGAACAGTTTTGGAACGATTGGAAATGTGGGTGTTGTGAAATGGAAAGGTTTAGAAAACATATACTTTCGAAAAGTTTCGATTTCAGAATGTCGCAATTTCGATACCGGTAAGATTTCAAATTGTCCGGTTTCAAAGTGTCTTAGTTTTAAGACGTCATGGTTTCGAAACGTTTTGGTTTTCAATTTAAAAATGTCACGTTGCAAAACGTTTGGATTTTGAAACTTCAAAGTTTCAGAAAATGGCGGTTTCGAAGTGTACATTTATTCAGGTTTTGAATTTTCAAAACAATTGAATAAACTCGAAGGTACTTGTATTTATGAAACTTAGAGACCGTTATATTTCGAAAGAGAGAAGGTCGCCTTAAAGAGTGTGAAGGATAGTTACGAAGAAACTGAAGTTCAGATAGTTGGTTTTGGGAAGACATGTTTTTGAAATGGCAAAGTTTCGAAATGTCTGAAATGAAAAGTAACCCGGACATCCTTAAATATTCGTCAAGTCATTGACTAGTTTTGAAACGATTGGAAATATGCCGGTTGTGAAACGGTAAAGTTTAGAAAACAGATGGTTTCAATACGTTTCGATTTCAGAATGTCACGATTTCAATTTGTCCGGTTACAAAATGTCCTAGTTTTGAGACGTCATGGTTTCGAAACGTTTGGGTTTTCAATAACTGATCGTCATGTCGCAAAACTTTCAGACAATACAGTTGTAAAAAAATTCGAACCCGTGAAACTAAAAAACCGCCCTATTTCGAAACCATCACGCTTTTTGTACCATGAAATTTCAATTCTTCTCCTAAACCTTTTTCTAACTCTATCCTAGGATTGAGTATATCATATCATACCCAGACATGTTATGGTGATTTTATGACTATGGTGAAGCTGAAAATAATGATGAGCACCTACGTTGCAGGTTCCATTGCCTTGAGAATTTTCATCAAAACTTACAGTTTCAACAAAACCGTAAAAATTTCTCGACGGACTCTTTTTACTTGGTCGTATATCTCGATTCTCTTAAACTCACCATGACACAACTTCTGATCCTCCGCCAGCACATATCCCCGTCTACACTTGCACACGTGTCCCCCATCCGGTTGGTCGTAACAATCATGCTGACATCCTCCATTCCCAACTTGGCATCCTGCCAACATCTCCTCACAAGTACGACCATCCCTTCCAAGTTGATACCCCTCGCGACACTTGCATCGGTAGGTGCCCTTGATGTTCTCGCAAAAGTGCTCACAGCCATTGTTCTTGGAGCACTCGTCGATGTCTGGAAGAGTAGAGTAGTTGTGGACTACCGAACCACTTGGAAGGATTTATGATGGAAGGATTTATGGCATGTTCGAAACGACAAAAAAATACAAAAAAAGACAAAAAGAGACGTTCGAAAAAAAGGGAATTTTGCGTCTTTCTTTCAGAGTTTTCGGAAAATTTTACGTTAAATCAAACTCGAGAATCACGCAAATGAAAACTAGCCTTAATTTAAAGTTTGATTTAACGTAAAGTTTTCCGAAAACTATGAAAAAGATACGCAAAATTCCCTCTATTTCGAACATCTCTATTTGTCTTTTTTTTGTATTTTTTTGTCGTTTCGAACGCCACATTAGTAATTCTTTGAATTTTAATCGTAAAAGTTTCGAGATTCGAAAAGCTTAGGCAACTCAATAAATTGAAAAAGTGGTCTCCAAATGTCTGTTTTTCATGAAAATTTGTGGGTATAAGGAGCAATTCTAGATCTTCATTTTAGTAGTTGAAAACTTTTTGATGAAACCGTTTTTTACGGACTTACAAAAGTACAAATAATTCGTCAACTACACAAATCAGAAGCGTCTGGGAAGATGGGGACCACTATTTTCAGCCCCCAAAGTGCATCACTTTGCAACGGAAAATAGCCAAACTTCATCAACATTTACTGTATGGAGATGTGGGCGGAACGCGGGATATCTGATTGTGTATTAATTGTATTGAAATCACCCCTCGAGATTCACGCACGCCTTCAAAACTTCTGTGAAACTGATAAAGTTTCACTGTTCCCTATTTTTCACATCTTGTCTTTACAGCTCAATCCAAATGATTTCAGCCAAGACTAGATTCGAAACAGTTCGCAAATTTCAATGTTCCTTATTCACTTCTACTTCTACTGTTGTCTTTTTTTGTGTTGCACTGAGACAACAATAATGTTATCACTTTCTGGCAACATTATTGGTTTGGACAAAAACGACACCTACCATATTGACACTTGGCACCAGTGAATCCACTCGGGCACTCGCACACTTGCTCGTTGTCGTTGTGTTCCGTTGGCACACACGTTCCTCCGTTATGGCACAGATCCGATGAGCAGTTGGCTGGAAAGAGATGTTGAGAGTCATTATAGGACAGATATCTGTGTTCTAGACCCCTTGTGGTCTCCCAGCTCTTTCAAGATTTTGAATTCGCCGCCATTTTTTGCTCCAAAAAGAGCCCAGTTCCCCAGTTCCTCATTCTGTTCCTCTTCCCGGTGCCAAAAGGTCATCCTACTAACCCCGCGAAAATTTCAAAAATTTGCATGATACTATCAATTTTGAATACATAGAGGGGAAGAGGAAGACGGTTGGTGGAGTGAGGGGGAGGAAGATGAACGGATGTTTCTATTTTTGAGTGAGTGACACGTAGAGAAGATGGAGTGGATTTTAAGAGAGGTGTCAGGAGGATTTTGATGGAAAAGTGGCAACGTTTAATTGCAAAATGTGGAAGCAGAAATGAATGTCATAAAACTGTAATTATTGTACCAAAAATAACGAGGAATATCTGAAAATTACCAAACTGATCAGGAGAAAAGAAGTCCACTGTTCCAGATTACTGTAAAAAAATTAGTACATTCATCCTATCTCAATGAAATTTTGCACATCAGTTCATTCGAACATGCTCGACAAGCTACGCAATTTTCTAGAAGTGAAGATTACAGCTCGGAAAAATGATGAATGCCATTCAAATAGAAAATACACTGTACCGTCCAATGAGATCTACAGCGACCGTTTTCAGTGCAAATTATGTTTAATTTTGAGCAGTTTAAAAAATATGTTCCAATCACCCGATTTCTATAAAACTTTAGTAAATGTACAGCACTGAAAAAGCCAACGATTGCGGTGAAAATCAGAATCCTATGTAGAGCTAAAACTGAACGTTTGCTCGGAAAATTTCGCGTTTTTCAAAACTTCCAAACTTGAATATTACGCGACGTTAACTCGAAATAAAATGTGTTTTGATAATATTTACTGTTTGAAACTGCAAAAAAAAAATTGAATGAACACATAAACCAGTGAACTTGGAAAATGGGAGGGGAAAACATGGAAAGCTATTATGGCAGAAAAGGAAAACTATATAACTTAGAAGGACACTCGGATCGGCAAATAGGTTAGTACTGAAACTGCAAAAAGAAAGGGGGCGGGAAAAAAATTGAGATTCTTCAGAAAGAGAGGGGCTAGGAGATAAAATAGGCAAGAAACTACGAAACACTTGATTTTTTTGGGAGAATTCTATCGCTTCACTCTCCACTCCCAATCCTCTGGAAGATCTCCACGATTCGCTATATTGTTGGGGTCAAGCATTTCCACTTGACAAGTTGGCCCGAGCCATCCTGGAGAGCAACTGCATTGACCGCTGAAAAAAAAGAAGGATTACAGTTGGTTTAGTAGAAGAAAATTTGACCAAAATCAAAATTTTCAAATTTTCAAGCGTTTCTATCTTCACTAGTTTTCAATTTTTTTTTCGTTGATATCTCCCTTGAAATGTATCTACAAACTTGTCGCTACTACAATCGGATGCATTGAATAGTTAAAAAATCTTCGAAAATTTTTCTCGGATTCATTAAAGAAATTTATGAGAGACTAATGGGATTTTGCTATTCACAAACTTTGATAACTACTGTATTATGAAATCGCCGTCTGTTGGCACACTTTTGAAGGCGCATGGCGTTGTAGAAAAGCTGTTTCGTCACGACTTGACATTTTTTCCATCTCACAAATATATGAAACCTTAAAACTTTTGATTGCGCACCTTTTTTAGATTGAAAAAAAATCAAATCGAGGCGAGATATTTAAAAAAAACGCCATGCGCCTCTGAAAGTGTGCCAATAGACTGCGAATTTACAACAGCATACTGTTCATTTAACAAAAGTTAACAACACTCGAAAATATTTTTGTTTCTTTTTCAAATGTTCAAATTTCCCTATTCAACTAGTTTTTTTTTACATTAATCGATGATTTTAACTCAAAATGTTGTATTTCCTCGATTTCAAAAAAAACATACTGCTACTAAAATTAATTTGGCTATGAACCGTGAGCTTTTTCGAAATAGGTGCTACTATACAAATGTCTTGATACTACTCCTAGTTGAAATTTCACACGCTCAAGTTCTCAACTCCAGGAATGTTTTCCAATTTGGTTCAATCCTCCATTACCCGGTTCTAGTCGTAATTTTGTTCCTGTTCCCTACCTCTTCCCACCCGCCACCATTCTTATCTCTCAACTGCTCTTAACGCATTTCATGTTCCCACATTCCCCCCGTATCTAGGCTGATCTTGTTAGGGATCTTATCTAGAACTTTGATTGTTTCCTTATGTTTTTTATGTACTAAAAATCATTTATGTACTAAAAATCAAAAACTTTCAAAACACGAAAATATCTCGGATTCATGAAACCGATTTGAAAGGTCGACAACAGTGCAACATTGCTCACATGGCTATAAGAAAGACACATGTTTCGAACACGTTTTCGCCTCTGCGTTTTGTTACCATTCAATTCTTCATGTAAATAATAGTACGTTCCCAAAAACATGCAAAAATTTTCATCTAGCCGAAAAGTTGATTGTAAGGCTTCAAAAGACAAAAAATCAGTGTTTTTCAATTTTTTTTTTGAGTTAGTTATTGCCCATTTCAGTAGTTTTCTGAACAAATGAGCATTAGGACATTAGACCGGCCGCCTCCTAAGCGACCGATAACTGTTAAAGTAACGACATCACGGCGACCCGACGGCTTTTTTTTTCGACAAGATAATGAATGATGAGGATGATCATGGCGAAATAATTCTTTGCTGGCGAGAAAACTGGAAAAAAAATACCCGAAACATAAAATGATTTCTGAAAATTTGAGGAGGCTGTGAAGCGCGATTGCATTTCTATGAAGTCAGAGCTTCATGTAATTACTGGTTTGAGTATGATCAACTTTTTTGAAGAGGAAGTTTGGCTTTTTTGTAGCTCAATAGGAAAGTGTATAGCATCAAAACAATATTGAAACTTTCCAAACTTTCTGAATTCATGAAAAAGTTGTTAAGAAGTGTTATCTTACAGTCAGTTTGCCTCGTGACATATCTCGAAAAAGTTGAAGCAAAAGTTTTGAATATTTTCCCTCATTCTTCGAACCGCCATATCTCTCCCATACATTGAACATTTTCGATCAGCCGAAAATTTCTTGAAATTATGAAACATTTTTTACAACATTTTTTCCTCAAAAATGTTCCGAGTTTCGAATCTCCCTATCTTCGTTAGTTTTCTACACTTTTCGCTGAGTTTTGAAGCGAATTGTGGTGTTTCTTTTCTATTTTCAGGCAGTGATAAAACAAACTAATAAAACTTGTTTAGCTGATTATGAGACTGCCTGAATTAGGACTAAGAGAGTTTCGCAATCATCACGGTCATATTAGAACATTCATGATCCGTCGAAGATTTCTAGGGTTCATGAAACACATTTTCAAGGAAACTGATTGTAGTCAGTTGATATCTCTCGATGTTCGAAATTCAAAAATTTTTCCGGAACGAATTATACAAAAAAATGATTCGAAAAATTCTCGGATCCATGAAACAGATTTAAAAATAGTCAGTTGCTATGTAAAGCTTTTTTTTGAATTATACCGGAATCAATTCGGCAGGAAGGTTCTGGAACAACTTTTATCTCGCTGGCAAGATCAATGTTCACAGTTTCCAACTAAAGATAACCCGATTCTATCTTCATTTGAATATTGCTGTCATTAAAAGTAATATTTCTACAAAATTTCAAAACCCCTCAAAACTCACGTCTTGGGATCACAACTTGCTCCATTGAAGCATTGACACTTGTTCGCGCAACTCTCCCCATACCTTCCCGCCCTGCACTCCTCCTCACAAAGTGCCCCATGCCTTCCAACCGGACAAACACACTTCCCATTCGTCGGATCGCACTTGAAGCCTCCACAATTGCACTGCTGACTGCATGCCGGACCGAAAGTCCCCTCCGAGCACTTCTGTTCACACTTGTCTCCTTGGGAGCCCGCCGGGCAGAGACACCTTCCATCCGCTCCATCGCAGTGAGCTCCATTCTGACAGCTGCAGGACTGACTACAGTACCATCCGTAGAAGCCGTTGGGACACGAGAATTGACATCGGCTTCCGTATCGACCTGGTGGGCAGTCACAGCATCCTTGAACCGGGTCACAACGAGCCTGACCGTGGCACTCACAATCCAGAGTACAATTCAGACCATACTTCCCGGATGGACATGACTGCTCACAGGAGGGTCCTGTGAACCCAAGGTTGCACTTGCAGTCTCCATTGGCTGGGTTGCAATGGCCATTAACGCAGCGGCATTTCTCTTTGCATCCGGCGCCAAACTTTCCGTCTGGACAGACCTGGTTGCAAGTGATGCCAGTGAATCCTGGCAGACAGCGGCATTGTCCGGTGAGACGGTCGCAGGTGCCGCCGTTTTCGCAGTTGCAGATTTTCTCACAGCTGAAAATTTTAACACTGAGCAATTGGCTTCTAACAAAATGTTGCAGCTAGAAAAATCCCGGTTTCCATAGGTCTTGAAATTCGAAATGGTTGCGGTCAACAATAGTCGTTACCGAACTTATTGGTAGTCACTTTTCAACCAATCATAGTTGAAAGTCTCAAAAACTTACGTCGGTCCAAATCGATCCGGCTGGCAAGCAATCTCACACTTTGTCCCAATATACCCGGGTGGACAAACACACGATCCACTCGATGCATCACAGACGCCTCCATTCTCACAAGAGCACAACTGATTGCAATCGGGTCCGAACCTTCCCTGCACACATCCGCTCTTGCAGTCGGGTCCAGAATGTCCCGGTTTGCAGAAGCACTTTCCGGAGATCGCATCGCACAGCGAGTTGTCGCCACAGTCGCATTTATGGGCGCAACTCTCGCCGTATGTTCCGTCGGGACACAGTTCGGTGCACGAGTGACCCGCGTAGCCTTTGGGACACTGACAACGGCCCGAGATGTGGTCGCAGGATTTGGAGTTGGCGCAGCGGCAGCTTTGCGAGCAATGCTTTCCGTAGTAGCCTTTGAGGCACGCTGAAAATGGGGGAAGATTGTAGGTCAAGAACCGGGGTAGATCAAAAGTAGGTAGGGAGATCAAAATAGGATCCTTGAGTTTGAGTATAGTTTGATCTACCGCTATTCAAAAACCACATGTTTTATCTAACAAGAGGCGAGTGTTACATCTACTTAAAGAATGATGTTTCGATCAACCTAAAGTTGAAAAATTTCTCTTTCAAGTGTGAGACTTTTGATCTACCAGCTACTGAACTTTTACTCTCATTTTTACCACTGCATCCATCCCTTTAAGCTAACACCTCATTTTGATCTACAAAGAGTTGTATCGTTTGTTCTACCGGTAATCTTTGATCTGCCTCTTTTTTGACCTGCCATTTTTTATCTACCAAAAGCTGAATTTCAAACTCACGTCGATTACACTTTTTCCCTCTCCACCCGGGCTGACAAGAGCAATGTCCACTGATCGCATCACAAATTGCTCCGTTCTCACACTCACAAGTGTCCTCACACTTCGATCCGAAATGTCCACTGGCACAAGGTTTCTCGCAATGCTCACCACTCCATCCGGGAAGACACTCGCACCTTCCTGTCTTACGATCACAACTGGCTCCGTTTTTGCAGTTGCACCGTTGGGCACAGTTGCGGCCGAACTGACCGAATGGGCATACTGTAATCCAGGATTCAAAGAAATTTGTTTCGATAATAAGAAAACTCACAAAATTCGCAAGACGGTCCTGTCCATCCATCGACGCACTCGCAGTCTCCTGTCTCCTTATTACACTCTCCACCATGCATACACAGACAATGCTTCATACAGTTCGAGCCCCAGAGCCCTGGTGGACACTCACTCTCGCAATTCTTCCCCATGAATCCTGATGGACAATCGCAGAATCCTGTGACGCGGTCGCAGGATGCTCCGTTCGAGCATTGACACGAGTGACGGCAGCCTTCACCGTGGCGGCCTAGGGGACAAGATGTTTGACAGTCCGGACCAGTCCAACCGGCTGGGCAGCGGCACTCGCCGGTCACATGATCACAACGCGCCACGAATGGGTTGTAGATAGAGGTGTCGTCTGGAAAAGGTCACGGGTTTTGGAGTTGGACTGAAAAATATAGATTCTCCAGAACTTTTTGGTGTCCTTGAAACATTATTTGTCTCATGTGTTTTGTGTTTTTCTAACATTGCACATAGACCGGCATCTAGGCTGAGATATGCTCTAGAAGTCGAGATGGTTGCTCAGAAAGTTGATGCATTTGACCGATATTTCACCATCTTCCGGAGAAATTATATCGACTCATAGAAGTTTGCCTTGTTGAGTTTATCTCTTATTGAAAATTTTTACATTCATAGAAAAATTTCTCGGATTCATGAAACCGATAAAAATTGTTCTACTGTTGTCAGTTGTTGCCTTTGTATTTTGGCTTATCTTATTTGAAAAAGAGCAACAAAACCTGATAATTTTTTTTTCACGTTCGCGAAATGTTGATAAACCTCAAGAAGGCTTGTATCACAAGAAACAAAACTTTATGATTCGAGAGTCTCATATGAAAATCAAAAGAACCACTTAACTATTTCTGCGTGTGCAAGGTTTGCGAGAGTTTTGAATATGTATGTTTTAGCACTGATGAAACGTACCATTAATTGAGACCTACGTTCATAAAAAAGTTATCGGTTCCATGAAACGGACAAAAAAATGTTGTACTGTTGCTGTTCGGTCTGTCCATTTGGTTGGTAGTGAGTTTAATTGTGCACATAGCTAAAGAAGCCAAGAATACAACAGCTAAAAGAAACTACGTGAATTCCTAGGATGCGAGACATTTCCTCCGAAAGATGCTACATTCTCACCGCTTCCTCATTTTTCGGAGCGTTTCAGCTGATTTGGTGGAAAATAAGGGCATTGCTTCTCATGTCAATTATCAAAAGTTTGACATTCATCCAAAAACTTGTCGTATTCATGAAACAGAGAAAGAATGTTCAACTCTATTTTGCCTTCTTTCTGTGATGGTTTCAAAACAGTAAGCCTGTTAGTTGTTAATATAACAATACTTCACTCCTCTGTAACTGCAAGACTAATTTTTTTTCCGATTCATGAGCTCCATATGAAGACCAATAAAAACAGTGAACTGATTATTCTGTTCCAACAGAAATGAAGGCCCGAAAATGAGATATGAAGACCGTTTCAAATGATAAATCTTGATAAAACTTTTATGCCTAAAAGACAGGCGGGTCTAGAACAGCCAAACAATCTGTTTTCATTGATTCAAATGGAACTAATTATTGCTCATTCACAAGTCCCATAAGAAAACAGAGAGAAACTGTGAAGTAAGTGCTTAAGTTTAATTTCCATGAACTCACTAGTCGTAGTACAATCACAAATCGCATTGCATCCCTCTCCAAACCGCCCATCCGGACAAGGCCTATCGCACTTTTTGCCCCTCCATCCAGCACGACACTCGCAAGATCCAGTGATAGAATCGCACACTCCACCATTCTGACATGAGCAAATCCCTTTGCAACCTGCACCGAACAGCCCATGCTCACAAGTCTCCTCGCATTTGTGACCCTTCTTGCCCGGCGGACAGATACACTCTCCATCCGATGGATCACAATGCATGCCATCGGCACAGTCGCATTTTCTGGAGCAATCTTTGCCGAATGTCCCAGGAGCACAAGCCTTGTCGCACTTCTTTCCAGACCAGCCTGGGGAGCACTCGCAAGAACCGTCTTTGGGATCGCAGATTGCTCCGTTTTGGCACTTGCAGAGTTGCATGCAGTCGTTGCCAAAGCGCCCCGTGGGACAGACTGGAAGTAGGGTTTTTTGATCTACCAAAAGTCGACAAACTCACCTTCACTACAAGTGGCTCCATAGAATCCTGGTGTACAATGACACGAGCAATCCCTCTCATCACATTTTGCTCCGTTCACACAAGCACAAGAATGAGCGCAATTTGGTCCATAGGTGTTCATGGCACAAGCTGAAATTTCCAACTTTTTTTGAGTCAAAATTAAAGGCGCATAATATGTAGACTGAACAGAAAAACTACACACATTGATCACAAAGTGGGCCGGTTTTTCCGGGAAGACACGTGCACGTCCCTGTCACATGATGACACACTTTCGAGGTGTGTGGAGATTCGACGTCTTCACATTGACACTTTTGCTCACAATCGTATCCGAAGTAGCCGGCGGGACATGCTGAAATTGGGTGAGGGTGATGCTAAGAGTGGTGGTGTCTTGCTTTATCGACGGAATTGTGGAAAGTTTTTTTTTTGTGGAAAAAATTGACATCGACAAGATTTGTTTTTCTTTTTCAGCAACACTTTTTGACGACATTTTCACATAGTAGATTTTGTTAAGCAGATCGCTGATGAAATCTAACAACTTCTTTCTGTGCCAATTTCGAAATAGTACTTTTTTCAAATTTTTTTCAAAATTTGGTTTTTTTTTTTCGTTTTTTTTTCTAAGTGCTCGGAGTCGGTATCTTCTGAACATTCAAAGATCCTACTCCATCACAAACTACAGTACACCTCTACAGACGCCTGTGAGAGTTTGATCTATAATACAAATTTGATCTACCGACAACACAAACTTCCGAATTCTCAACAGACACTTACGCTGATCACAAAGGTTTCCTTGATACCCGGCGGGACATTTCTTGGTGCAATCCCCGGTCACCGGATCACATCGGACACCCGATGGACATGAGCATTTTCGAGCACATCCCGCGCCAAAAAGCCCCGGAGAGCACATTCGTTTGCAGTGATGACCGTAGTAGCCAGGTTTGCAGCGGCATTTTCCGGTCTGGAAAAGACAAAAGTGCAAGTTTATCGACAAAAAGTTCGAGAAAGTTCGAGAAGAAAAGTACCCACAATCTCATCACATCCCTCCGAGTTCTCCCTGGCACACTTGCACGGGAATCGGCAGTTCTTTCCAAATGTGAAGTGTGGACACGTCTTTTCACAGTCCTGTCCGTAAACACCATCTGGACAAGTACAGTAGCCAAAAATCGGGTCGCATTTTCCATTGGGGCAATTCATACGGCATTTGAGGTTGCATTGCGAGCCGTAGTAGCCTGCAACATGCATGTTTCAATAAACAAGGATTAGCAATTTCCAGAAAATATTTCACAGTTTCAACATGATAGTGTAACAGTAGCGATAAATTCAAAAAATGATACTTCGTTACATTGTACAGGGTCAATTGTCAGATTCCATATGTGGCGCGATTCAAACTGTCCCTCAAACCCTATCCCAGTTTCACCATCCAATTGAAACCGCAGAAACCCCTAAAAAACTGTGACTCACCATCGGGACACGGTCCATCAGAACATCTCTCGGGATCCTCACACCGACAAGACCCCGTACTGGGGTCGCAAAGTTTACAGGAGCACTTATGCGCACAATCCGCTCCCCATTGACCGTTCGGACAAATTTGCTCGCATCTTTCGCCGGTATACCCACTGGGACAGTCGCATTTGGATAGTAGGCCAGAGCCTCGGATGGAGCATTTTCCACCGTGTTGGCAATCCGAGCAAGAGAGCTGACATTTCGAGCCGAAGAATCCGTTGGGGCATTCTGAAAAAGAGGTTTGGTGGGTGTAGAGTGGATAAGCCTAGATTTGAGTTTGGGCCCAATTGAGCCCAATTGAGCCCATTCATTTAAGCCCATTCAACCCCATTTGAGCTCATTTGAGCTCTACCAAAAAAATCCTACAAACTAAAAATCAACCAAAAAGCTTCAGCTTCACAATGAACACAAAATCGACAAAGCCAAACAAACCTTGAACATGCCTCCTACGCCCAAACACCAGCGGTTTCTGGTCGTATCTCTCGTCCTGGGGATAATTTTCAATGGAAGAAATCACTTCGTCTATCGAGTCGGCCACGTCGAACTTTCGAGAATAGTCATCGATGTCTGAAAGTGAGAAGAAGCGGGTACAAAAGCGAGAAAAGCACACAGGAAGCCAAAGGAGGGGTTGAAAATGTGCTCTATTGAGAATATGCGGTTTCAAAATGTTGATTTTCAAGCTGCTTGAGGATATTCTTCCATTATCAAAGATATCATTCAAAAATTGGAAACTTTTTGAATTGGAAAATTTCGGAGTTTGAAGACTCAAATTTTTTCGAACTTTGATGAAAATTAAACCAAGATTAAACCGCGGACAAGTAACATACAGAAAATTTTCCGAAATCTTGAAAACTATCTGAAACAGACAGAAACTAGAATTCTCAATAGATCCTATTTTTATTTTTACTTCAAATCACTCACCATTACTCAAGATCTCCAGATTCTCCCCTTCACTGGCTGCTGAAAATGTTAAAATTTTCCATTTCATATTTCAAACTTCCCGCCATTTTCCTCACCAACACACGACTTCTCATCATGCGCCAAGGCGTATCCCGCGAAGCACTGGCACTTCCTCGTGCCCTTTTTGTTCTTGCACAATTGAGCACATCCTCCATTATTGATCAAGCACTCGTTGATATCGTGACAACTGTGTCCGTCCTCGGAGAGCTCGAATCCGGGATGACACGAGCACATGTAGCCTCCCTCTTGATTGGAGCACACTTGCTCACACCCGCCATTGTTTGAGGAGCACTCGGAGATGTCTGGAATACAAAGATACTGACTTTTTAATTGTGGCAGCATTGCAGTTTTTAGAAAAGAAAACTTGATGAAACAGAAAAAAATCGATTTTTTGAACGAAAAACAAAGAAACTATTCTGATTCAGATGACCCATTTATGTTGGTCAGAAAAGTCCGAGGAATTGAAATAGCGGTAGTATGTTTCGATAACCAGACTTTTCGGGGCTCATTTCCAATAGCTCGAACACTTGCAAGTTTCAAAAACTGTTTTTCAATAAAAATATTCGGTTTCATTGTAGCTTTGGAAACCCGATGAACTCTTGAAACGTAGTTTCATAGGAACAGAAGACAGAAAATTACAAAAGACGGTTTATCTTCGGGATGAAAAAAGCTACAGAACAGCTGTCAACAGATAAAATGTACATCTCCATGAGACCTATCGATTGGTTTAATAGTGAGCTGGAAAGTGTCGATTGAGAGTTGAGATATGGCGTTTTGTTTTCATGCACACGGGAGACGGAAGAAAGACTATATCTCAGTTCTCCAACAAAATTTTAGGGCAATTTTTATTGGTAGCTCTCATTGAGATCTACATTCAATTTGTTGACACCTTTTCTGTAGCATTTTTCATTCCACAGATAAACCGTCTTCCAAAAATTTCCTCAAATTTCTTCCGAACTTCGGTTCTGATGTCACTTCTTGTCAAGAGTTTATCGGATTTCCAAAGTTACAGTGAAACCGAATATTTCTGTTGAAAAGCATTAACATTTCTGTTTCTGAACGTTCGGAAATTTTAGTGTGATTTATTGAAAACGTTACATGAAGTGTGTGATTTATAAGAACTGATGAAAGTTTTTGCATTGATTTTCAGTCATAATGAAGACTTTTTTTTTTGATTTTTGAAGTTTTAGACGCAAAACAAGACGAAAACTAGTTCTTTTCCCAAGTTCATTAGACTCTAACAACCTTCATGAAACGGACTTTTTTTAGAACTTGAAAACTTCAGTTTCAGAAACTTCGGAAGTTGCAGTATATTTCACACGTCAAATTTTTCTTCAAAAGCGCACAACGGGACTTTACTGACGCGTTTCTCGATACTCGACGAAAAATTTCATTTCAAAAAATTGAAAATCTAGAACAT